>PVKY010002295.1:0-26334 GCA_004027775.1 Bradypus variegatus | reverse complement strand
AATAGAATAGAATAGAATAGAATAGAATAGAATAGAATAGAATAGAATAGAATAGACCAGACCATATTGTACTGCAGGGAATAAAGTTAAGTAATGTTTCATGAAACGTTTCACATGTGAGGTTGTGAGTAATGGGTTGCAAGGAAAAATGTATTTCTTGCTATGGGCCACAGTCCAAAAGTTTGAAAGCTGTTGACTTAGAAAAAATGCAATTTTGTGCCCAACATCCCCCTGGGGGAGCAATTCTTATACCAGAGAGATTAGGAGCAGTGTTTTATGGGAAGCAGGTGGTGTCTTTCATATTGATGTTCACCAAACAATTTTCTGTGAAAGGGCTGGTAAGCACAGGTCCCAGCAACGTAAGAAAAGCCAATGGTGACAGGTCAACAAATTTCTCTCCATCTCACAAATTGGAGAATGGCCATTTCAACCCTGCTCAGTGATTTCTAAATAAACTGTTTCCAACAATCAGATGTGCACCTGGGTACCGTCTGACTTAAAAGATAAAATGTCGGACTTGTCCCAAAGCCCTCATTTCTATAGCAAAGAAAGTCTCCATTTGCGCCATCCACACTGATGAAGGTGGGACCCAATGCCAACTCATGCTTCCAGCTGAGTCCAAGGGTACAGCAGTCACAACCTCCAATCACAGAGAGCACAGACTTATACACACACAGACATGCCCAGCAAGCCACTGTCATGGAAAGATGTGCACAGCCCAGGAGGCAAGGAGGGAAAGACTAATCTCTATAGGGAAAGCCAGAAAGCCTTTCCACAGGGGGAAATGCTAGAAACATTTCCTAAAGCATTATCACTGGACTACCAACATCAGAATCACTTGGGACATTTGTTAGAATGCAGATTCCTGGACCCCAGGCCATGCTTACTGAATCAGAATCTCTTGGGGTGGGACGCTGGCATAGTGCATTTTAACAAGCGCTCTATTTAGCTCCCCATTTTAGCACACATATTCCTGCATGCTAAAGTCTGACATCCACTAGAATAGGGGTTCAGCAGCCAGACAAGGGCAACTGGGTCAGCAGTGTAGATGTGAAAGTGACATGGGTAAAGACACAAAGGCGTGACACAGCCTGATGTGTCTGGGACTATGACTAGTGTGCTGTCACTGAAGCATTCAGGGTGAGGATGTGAAAGGTAGCCACCACAGCAAAGGGATTTTGGCACCCAACACAGCTCTGCACACCTCATTGAGTATTCAATAGATGTTTGTTGAAGCAGGAAGGGAGGGAGCAGGAAAGGAATAAAGAAAACATTTCTAACATTTGGCCAAAAGCAAATGTGATCTTGGGAATCAATTAAGATGGCTAAACGTTTTCCAAAATCATGCTCTTCTACCCAAAATGAAGCATTTGGTCATATGAACCTCTATTGTAGAAAGGGTTTCCAGATGGGTTATCAGTATTAAACACACACGTGACTAATATTCTGTCTCCTACTCACTTCATTAGTTAGGCAGACAGTGTTAATAAGGGGAATGTCCTCAGATGACATGCTGGGACAAAACATTCGGTTGTTGAAAAGAGATACATTGGGGGAGCATCTTCTTTAGGTAAAACTCGGTTTAAATGCAATTTAATCTACAGAAAAATGGCAAACACACCCTTTTGCAAGGGTCAGTAGTGCAGACTTTCTGTGGAGTCCAACCAGCGAGCTCGAAAAGGCATGGTGGAGGAAACAGAGGGAAATGGGGCTATGGGATGCCTCTCTTCATCCTGCAAGAAGCCGCTTTGGGACATGGAGCTCCTGTGGCCTCCACACCCTGCCCCCCACCCCACCCCCACCCCCATCCCCTGGTGGCAAGGTCAGGATGCCTGATTTACTGAGAGACCCAAGCAAGTCACCAAGCCCCACACACCCACGGTAGGAGGGACTGTTTCCCAAGATCACCCCCAGCTCCCAAGGCCTCTTATACCCTTCTAAATGAATAGGTCAGACCCAACAGGAAGGTGAGCATCAGATTCTCATCAGTGCAGGGTCATGTTGCAATTTCCAGGCATGATACAGCACAGGGAGCTCCAACTAACAGAAATGATTCAGAAAGCTTCACAGCCTCCACAGAGTAGAGATGACCCAGGCAGAAGCAGGACATGAGATGCCTCCAAAACCCTCAGAAGGCAATACTCTTGTGGGTCCTGATATTTGAAGGAAGCAGAGGCTAGGGCTAAACGTCTTTGGGCAATGCTGTCCCCCATAAATTCATGTAATTTAATTCCCACTTCCCAGCCAGCTACTCCCCTCATCTCAGAGAGATCAATCAAATGCAGCCTCTGAGTATGTCCTCTGGCCAGGCCTGGGGAAGAGTATGGACAATTGCACCTGCAGGATGCAAATGCAAAAAAAAAAATAACCCAAACTTACTTTAAAGACTCTTGAAAAGATTCCCTCCTGCACCAAGGTGCTTGAAACAGCTCATGTCCAATACAGCCATGATGTCACCCCTGAAATTGGGCAGCACCGTTCTGTTCTGTGGATGCTGCATGTATGTGCAGTGGACAAAGGAGAAGCAGCCTCTGGTTGTCTGCAATGCACACACTTGGAAATCCAGTCCCAGTGATTAAGTAAATAAATAAGGAAGGAAGGAAGGGAGCCCCACACTGGGAAGGTAAGATCACACTCAGCAAATGCCTTCCACTTATCTTGATGCTGGCACAGCCTCAGAGAAGGCCAGGTAACAACCCCACGTGAAGAGGAAGGGGACAGAAATTAAAATTCACATTTCTCCCTAATGTCACTGGGAATGTGGCATTAGAGCGCTTTATAGAATTAGCTGCAGCAGCTTCCTAATTGCCTTTGCCGAGTTGCCTCCCCCAGGTTGGTGGTGGCGGCTGCGGCGGCCCCATCAGTCTCGCTTGGTGCTCCTCGTGCACCCGCCTGGCACTGCGGTGCTCCCGCGGCAGCTGCTCAGCTCGGCTCTGCAGAGGCGCCCAGCACCCCTCAGCCCAGCTGAGATGCTTCTGGGAGAGATTTGCCCGTGTTTTCAGGGAGCCAACGGAGATGGGCTGGAATGCTCCACAAGGGCAAAGAGGTGGTCGCCAGGCTGGGAGAAGTGAGGACCAGCTGGCTCGGCAGTCTGGCAGTCCCTGCTGGCACGGAGAGGGTTGTGGGCATGGGGACCTGCCTGCAGGGCTTCAGAGCTGGGCTGCTGTAGCTCGGAGGCAGGCCCCACCCTTTGAGGCATCCATGCCTGATGCTGGGGCTCATAAAACCCAGCACTGGATAGTAAATGGGGTACAGGGTGTGAAGGACAGGTGCTTTGCCTATGCTTAATAGCATTCTTAGCTCATCAAAGGAAAGGTTCAGCTCAGATATTTCTTCCTTTGTTTATCCATTCATTCATTCATCCATTCATTCATTCCACAACTAACCACTGAAGCCCACCCCATAGATAATTCTGTGCTAAATACCAAAGGGGGCACTCTCCCCATCAGAAAGAACAAGCCTGTCCTCAGGGAATTTAAAATCTACCTCACCAGTCTCCTTCTCAGTCCATTAAAAGGAGATAAGGGGTCCTGAGTACATCATACATCCCCAGATATGCCAGGGGCATGGATGTATCTATTGAACTCATTCTACAAAAAATAAAACTGACCCTACTGGGTCCAAAGGTTGTGGCCTTCAAGTTAGCTGTCAAGCAGGTGCAGAAAAACAGAACTGTGGCTTCACCAAGAAAAAAGAAAACATAAGCACCAACAAACATCCAGAAAGATGGACAAAGAACAGGAATTACAAAAACAGAGGAGCTAACATTTCCTGGGTGCCCAGCTCTGTGCTAAAACCATGACATGCCCACGTGCCTAATCCTCACCATGACATTTTGCAGATGAGGAACCTGAGGCCTAGAAGTGAAGCTCTGGTCTGGGACTCCCCGGTCCTCCAACCCGAGCTGGCTCTTCCACACTATCATCCATTAGTATAATAGGGAATACCCAAAGGGAAACTTAACCAAATTCAATTAGATTCTCAGAAAGGCTCCTTAAGAATCAGACCTAATGAGGGAGGGCCGACCCTCAGAGGAAATCAAAAGACAAGCAGCATCATTTTATTGTAAAAAAAAAAAAAAGAGCAAATGACAGAAAGCTAGAGGGTTTACAGGGCCCTCCTTGAGTTCCAGCTCTTGCTCCTTTTTAATTCAGCATTATGGAAGCAAATGACAATGTGCCCAAACAACAACCAGATGAGGAATTCCCGTGGGGAAATGATCAAGGCTGGGAAGAAGTTTCCACCAACCACCCTAATGAGCCAAAACCATGCTAAGACCACAGTGCTGGTGAAATGGCTGGTCCCGGGAAGCAGCAAATGCCCTTCCTCTGGCCCCCTCTCACCCCAGGCTCACACACATGCGCGTGCAAACACACATACACACACACACACCCTTTATAGGTTACCTGACAATGATGCCCTTGAAGCGTGCCGTCTGTGCCAGGGTGCAAAAGCACAGCATTCTGTCAGGGGCCCAGGCCAAAGTTGAGAAGACAGCATATTCAAACTTCAGCATTACCATCCCAGAAGCCAGATGACTATCATTTACGTCAGTGGGGCAAAAATCTATGACCCTTGAGCTATTCGTATATGATGCAATTGTATTACATTAATAGAAATTTCACTGATAAAGGAAACCATTAGGAGGCTAAGAATGAAGTAGTATGTTATGACATGCAGCTGAAGACTACCTGCATCCAATGGATCTATTGCCACTCATACCTACTATTCTTTTTACAATATTTTTCAGTCTCTGCCTCCATAAAGCATAATGGAAAAGGCATTATGGATAGCACAGGTACAAAGAGCCAAACACCTGCCCCGTATTTTCCACTTTCACCTTGCTTTGCAAATTACAGTACAGTGTTAGAGCATGAGCAAACCTTGAATCCTACAACTGCCCACCTTTACTGTGCAAGGGGCAGGGTTAGGAAGATTTGGGAAAGGAAGGGGAAAAAATAAAACCTCCCTGGGGTCATAACAAATGCTACTCTTTGCCATTGGGCCTTCTCACAGTAAATGTGCGTGACACACATGGCCTTTATTTTATGAACTCACCATGGGATCAAAATAAAAGTTCCAGAGCCTCTCCTGTTCTTCAGCAATAATGTAACAGGAGAGTGTTGGAATGGCTGGAAGGAGCTAAACGACTTGGTGGAACTGTAGCCTATAGCATCCCTTGGGATTTGCTCTATAGCTGCTCATTGAATTGGGCCTTGAAGGTAGATACCTTGTATTGCATAATAAAGAAAGAACTGAAATTGTGGAACTGTAACCCATAACAATTTTTAAAATTACCTATATGACTGCTTGTTGAGTTGTACATCGAGAGATGACACCTTTCTGTATGTATGTTATATTTTACAGTAATGGAAATGGCTGAAGTTGTGGAACTGTGACCCATGATATTCTCTGAGATTTGCCTACTAACTACTTTTGAAATCGCACATTGAAAGTTATCACTGTTATGTATATATGTTAAAGTTAACAATAAAAAAATTGGAAAAATAAATGTAGCAGGACAGAGTGAATGAGGAGATGGCCAGAGACTTAAGGCTTCCCATGTGCCACATAGTGTTCTAAAGTACTTCAGAAGTATTATGTTATTTAATTCTCCCCAAAGTCCTATGACATGGGTGCTTTTATTAGCCACATTTTATCAAATAAACCAAGGCCCAGGAGGTTGAGCTAGCAAGCAGCTGGACAGAATTCAACCCCAAAACCTGTGCTCTTTATAAAAAATTCTCTTTTCAGTTGTGCAAGTTTCCCTGTAATAGAAATCTAGATCCTTCTAAAACTGAACATGAGGTTCCTTCCTGGAAACTGAGAGTAAGCAGCTGTCAGAAATAGAGAAGGAAATGCAGAGTCAAATTTACTTCATGAGGGTTACAGACTTGGGAATTCCCACAGGCCAATCATCCCATTTCAACCTTCACACCAAAGTCTCAGGAAAATAAGTCAAATTATTACATTCTGTACATACACACTCACCATACATATGGATCCGACTAAATAGATGGTCTACAAGTTTGACTTTAGGGGAAAAATATGAGGGGAAAGTGCCCCCGGTTTTTGCAAAAGAGTCAAGACCTCAGATCTTAGCTGAGATAGGATACTGCTCAGGATTTCCACAAGGCTACCTTCTTCCCGGGCTGCTCCACCTTTCAGGCCAAGAAGAGTCAAAAAGGCTGCTGGACACCAACTCTCCCCCACCAGCCAGGGGAGCCCTCAGTCAACCCTCCCTTAGGAACTGTTCCTGTCCCATGGCTGGCATAAGCCCAAATGGAAGGGGGTGAGGAGTTACTCCTAGCCTCCTGGGGGCCAAACAAAGCTGGCCTTCACTGCCACCTGAGAATGTGTCTGAGGGAAACAAAATGGCAAAGGCATGGACACCGTCCTACCTGCTGCAGCTCCTGCAGACACAACTCCAGACAGTGCTCAGGTGGGATCAGCCATCACAGGAGGCATGTGCCATAAAGACAAAGGCACAGGCTCAGGAGCCCAAAGAAACCTGCATCCAAGCCCCAGCCTCTCCACGTGGCAAGCTGTTCCATCTCCCTGATCCACCTACCTGTGAGAAGTAGATGGCATGAAACACTTGCCAGTGGGGCTAAGAACCAGATACAGAAAATGCTAGGCTCAGACTAAACACTCCCCCAAAATGTCCATTTCCCCTCACCAGCCCCAGTTGACACCTCTTGTCTATCTTGGTGGATTTGGGGAAGCTGCCAACGCAGTCAGACCCTGTAGTTCTCTAACATTTGCAGACATAAGTGGCTTTTGGGTGCTTTTCTGAACTATTCAGCCCAACTGGAACCACAAGAGCCTGTGCACATTCACTTTCATTCCTGACTTTTTACTGACTTTCAGTGCTGGCTGTAATGGCTTTATGTATAAACAACTGTTTAAAGTTACACTGCTACAATAGCAAAATCCACCCTCATGAATTCATAGTGTTTACACAGAGCGAGGTAGCAAGTTTCCCTCATTCAGTGTCTTCAGGAAGAACAGCCTAGGACTGCAGATGCTCACAGGCAAAAATGCAACATCAAAAAGTGCCAAGGAGGTTCTGACGATCAACAGGGCAGCACCGCCTGGAAGAACCAAGGGGCACGCAATGTCAGCTCCCTGCCGTTTGGTGCCTGCGAGTTGGAGACAGACAGCAGTCCCCAAGCCTGGTTCACCCACCAACTCCCGACTGGGGGAAAGGCCACCCACCTATGAAGTATGCTGACCCTCAGCTGGTCTCCAGCATGGCTCCTGGGGAAGGCATTGAGAGAAGAATAGAATTCCTACAGGAGGAAATGCAGAATGTCGTCTCAGAGAGCATCTAGATTAATGAACGTCTGTGCCTGGATTCTGGATATGCTCCCATCGCAGGGCAAGTGGCTGGGTGACTGGGCTCTCCTGAGGCTGAAGAGCCTCACTCTGGGCTGTGGGGCAGATGCAGCCTTTCCTCAGCCTTCTTCACTGACGAGGAGGCTAGACCAAGTGAGGGAGGCAGGAGGGCAAGAAGCAGGAAGACAGTTCCTCCGGGTGTCTCCTGCTCTGAAGCGCTGGGTTCCTGGAGCTCCTCCCCATCAGGTATCAGGCTAGGATCACGCTCTGATCACGCTCCTATGTCCCAACACCTGCACTCACTCACCAACTCATTCCCTCACCCATCCACTTAGTCAGCACACATGGATGGAGCCAGGCCCCGCAGAGGCTCAATAAAGGTCATCTGAAGAGCTCATATCTGTATAATGCAATTAATGATAACCACAGCAATTGGCGGGAAGCTTTCATGTGCCAGACACTGTGCTAAGAGCTTTTACATGTTTGCTTAATTTTTTCCTCACCACAACCTGTGAGGGAGAAGGAATCAGTCCCCTTTGACACTTAAGGAGACAGTCCCAGAAAAGTTAAACCCCATGTCCAGTATCACCCAGCTAAGAAATGGCAGATATGGGGCTCAAATTCAAATCTGTCTGTCTCCAAGACCCTGTCCTCTCCACTATTATCCCAGGCTTTAATGGTCTATGAAGTCATTTCCCAGATGTTAACTCATTTAATCCTCCCACACACCTGTGGGGTAGAGAAGTGCTGGTACTATCCACATTTTGGCAAACAAAGATGAAGGAATACAGCACCGTGGTCAGGTGGGCATGCTGGAAGCCCAGCTCGGCCACCCACTAGCTGGGTCACCTTGGGGAGGTTAGCCTCGGCTCCTAAATCAGTGAAATGGGGTGAATCTGCCTCACTAGGTTGTTGGGAGAAGTCAATGAGATGAAATACGTCAAGGGCTTGGCCTAATACCTGGTGTGCTGCAACTGCAGAACAAGTGTTAACTGTGAATACTATTAGATCAAGCGATTTGCCCAAGGCCACTCAGGATATACATACAGAAAAGATAAGAAGGCAGATACTATCGCTCCTAGGCCAGGGACTTTTGTTTTAACAACTCAGCATCTCCAAAGATGTGCATCTCTGAAAATGCTCCCACTCTCAACCTATTGCTATGTAGCTCATAAAATAAGAAAATAATTTCATTGGTGAAGGAACAAAGGTGGACAAAGGAAGCTTCCCGGACTGAATGGGTCCAGGAATGTTAAGAGGCTGGGAGGACAAGCTACCCAAAAGAGAAAAGAGAGAGCCAAAATAAGGACAGCCTGTCCCACAGGACAGGCCCACTTCCAGGACCCCACACTTGGCTTAATGCTCTGCTGTTGTCATCCTGAAATTCTTACTTTTTAACAAGGGGCCCTGCATTTTTGGTTTTGCCCTGGGCCCTGCAAATTATATAGCTGGTTCTGGTCTTAGCTTAGATTCTCAGTTCTTAGGTCCTCAGATTCCTGCTGCCTCCAAAAACCCACACACTGGACAAATCCATGACTGGTAGACTGTGCCACTCAGCTCTGGCCCAGCACCCTGATTTGCTCTCTCTAGCAGCCTAAGAGGACCAGAACAGTCTTCCCCATCAGCAGGCAGCACCTGGCACATTCTACAATGAGCATCATACATTTTTATTGGTGCACACATACACACATGTACACACAAACTTGATATGTGTAATGGTAATGACACATTTACAGACCCCAAATATTGACTGCCAGTCATTTCACCTAAGGTGGATAACCAGAGGTCTGCTTTGTGAATCCACAGTCACTTACCACCCTAGCCAACTTGTCTGTCCACATCATTTACATAAATAACAGCTCTTTTAACCTTGGGAAGTTTTCCAATACCGGTGCCGAGACAGATAATCTGAAGTACACAAAGTGAAGAAACGGCTATCTATTTCTTGTCAAGAGATAAGACTCTCCTTTCCAATATGGCCTTGAAATGCCCATTAATAGTTTGGTTCTGAGTTGTTTATTTTCATAATCTTGATCTGGTATAACTGGGAAGCTATGCAAAATCTACAAATTTAATACAATTTATAAATTTAACGCCATATCTAAACAGCTTTGGAACAAGATCTCAAACAGTGTTGTTCAAAGCAAACAGAAACAGAAATGTTTACCATTTATTAAAAACTTACTGGACCCCTTTCAAAGTTGTATTTGTAAAATAATTCTCTTCTGAAAGGCAGACGTGCTGGCTACACATGTGGAAATCCCCTAAAACACACCAACAACACAAATGCCTCACATGGCAAGAGTACATGGTAGCACAGGTAGGAGGACGGCACTGCAAAGGGGTCCCTGAGCCCACCTTTACATTTCAGGAGCAGCAATGTGCAATGGAGTCTTCTGCTCACCAAGACTCAACAAAATCAAGAGAAACCAAGCGCCCTGCTCTTCCTGACTATGTCAGTTTCTCCCCTTGAAGGAGAAGCTAAGTTTTGTTTAATGAAGCAAAGAGCGCTGATAAAGATTTTATCAGTGTTGCCAGAAGCCTGACATTAGGAACTTTTCTTCTCTCTGAATGATATGCAAAAGCATCACTGCAGTCTCTTGAAATGAAACATAGGCCATTATGTCTCTTGTATAAAAATTACATTAAAAGTGACAAAAAAAAACCCCATGTGTTTTATGTTAATTCATAGGCTGGCATTTTACAATATCTATTTCATTTTTTCTCAGTCTCAGCCATGGCAAACCTGTAAGTCAAATCATAATGTCCTAGGGTATCCACAATTTGCTCAAATTCTCCATCTAAAAGATGCTGTGGGTCTCAACTCTGGAGGCTGTTTCAGCAAGGGTTGTGACTGTGAAAGATGGGCGACCCCTAAAATAAATGCTGCTCACATCTGATGGAGGATGGGTGCTTGGATAAAGAAAAAGCCCATGTGCTGGCATTTATGGTTGCAAATCTGGATTAATGATAGACCAGAAACAAAGGGTGCTGCAAGAAAATGCATGCTCCTTTAAGCAAGCCCAACACACCAAATCATGTATTGATCAACATTAAGTGGGAGCACTAAATACCAAATGAGGATCAATCAATGACTGAAAAAGGTTAAAATCTCAAACTTGCTCTTTCTGTAAATACATGCTTCAAACTGCAGGAAAACCAAATATCTGGAAGGGCTATAGGTGCTTAGGGTAACAGCTTCACATTTCTATGACTTTTTTCCTCTGTAAACGGCAAGGTCTTCATCATAAACTGGACACATTATTTGGGCTTGCCCACGCCCAACAGATTTCACAATTATTATTTGGTTGGGTATTCACATATTTGCCTAAAAACACACTGACAGTAACTTCATAGTGAAAAAGTAAGTAGAACAAAACCAGCATGAAGTCCCCACACGAATCAGTCAAAATTAGTAACCAACATTGGAATAAAAATCTGAAGTTTTCCTCTGATAAGAAAACCATGCCTATATTTTCATAGGCATCTGTATATTTTCATCTAGCAGCTGTAAATCTCCTAACCAACAGAGTTTGTAGCAGTTTTTAGATGAGAGAAAGATCAAAGAAGAAACATTCCCAGCAGAAAAGAAATTTGAAAGAAGAAAAAGAAAGAACCAATCAACAAAAGAGGCAAAGAAAAAAACTTAGCAAATTCATACAAAAAGAACTTTATCTAGACAGCAAGTGACCATTATGAGTTTACAAGTGAAACTGGATATATTGGGTAAGATGCACAAACTGAATCCTAACTGGTTTACCCTGCTCTGTTAATGTCCCCAAGTTTGGGGGCTAATGAGGTCTATAAACTGCCTAAAGAGACGAAATCTGTCTTTTCAGAGATTTCAAGATTTTTTTAAAATAATCTTCCGGGGAAAGGTCCAGTAATTTGCAGTGGTGCCATGAATTAAAGTATCGGCAGCACAAGAAGAATGCATTAATCTTGCAGGATGGCAAGGAACCATGTTTATTCCAACAATGTTCTGCGAAGTAGCACTTCCCCCATAAAAGCAATCTGTAGAGAGTCAGCCTTCCTACAGGCCACACAGAACTGCTACGAAATCCCTGATAGGTGACTTCTTCTATTTAATTATTTGAGCCCCACCGATTTCCACACTGATGAAAAGTCATAATTATCAAAATGTTTTAAAGAACCAATCTTTTGCTTTGCTGACTCTGTCCTGTAGAAAGAGACATCAAGTTTATGTATTAAAGCTGCCCTCTCAATAAATAGTTGATAACGCAAAGCCTGGTTGCACATTCCCAGAAGTACATGCTCAGTAAGTACCGCGTGAGACATCCAAGGTAAATGTCAATTCTTTTCTAGCATTAATGGAGAGACACACATTACCTGTATTTCCGCTGTATTTATCATCACGATTCTGGAAAATGTAATTGGAACCCTTCATTCCTATGAACATTCATTTCCTGAATGCAGGTCTAAGAAGAATGGAAAGCCCAGCTCCTACAAGAGTCTCCCCAAGGAGGAGGAAATAAGAATCACATCCTTTTAATACCTTTCATTTTCAATGTTAGAGGTGTGGAAACCAGTGAGTTTAACAACCGAGGTTCATAGACCTACTGGAAAGCTTCTCACTGAATCCCAAAACATAGAAGTAATGAAACTATGCCTCCCCAAAGGAACCCAAACAAAAGCTCATTCTTTGGGGAAAATGAAGAACGATAGAGGCAGCTGAATGCTGGCATGAATATGTCAAATAGGAAAGTTAATTAAAAGTTGAAGTGAATCGAAACCCCTGCAGTATCTGCCAGCTAAGGAAGAGAGCGTGCATGCACACAGCAGGTCACCAGCGCTGTCCTTTCTAGGGCTCATTATTCTACAACAACCATAAAACCTCGCAAAGTCCCACTCCAACAAGCGCGTCCTAGGCTCTTCCATTCTGTACTGAAAACACACAACTTTGCTAAAACATGGTTTAACAATGTTTTATGAAATCAAAAGTGCCCTCTTTATAAGGAGCTAATAGGTTGCTGTCCCTGAGTTCAGCAAAGACAAAAAGAAGAAAAAATAGGGAAAGTCTGATATTGAATATCTAATACATTAGTTAAGGTATAGTAGTGAAAGCCATGGTATTAGACACTGAAACAATTGATGAAATATTCTCCTTTCTGAAGCCATGACAATGAGGTACATTATTAAATGTTTGTAGTTACATCGATGAAATCAGAAATAATCATGCTACCTCAGATTATATCACCCAATAAAAACCTGTTACCAAAATGGCAGTTTTCCCAGCCTTCAAACACCTTAAAATAGATGGGTTTTTATTATTTAACTTGTTATTCACAATATCTACTTTATAAAGTTTTTTCCTTAGCACAAAAATTACTGAATTTCTATTCTAGAAATGAACATTACATCGATTCACAGCATGAAGTATCAATTAGAGAAACTAGATATAATATATAAAATTATATGGTGGTACATAGCAGATCTTAGTTAACTGAGAACCACATTTAACAACCATGTCTTTAAAAGTGCAATTATAGTCTATTGTACAACATGATATTGTCACCTTTGAGTCACCTTAATACAGTGTTAATGCATTTTCCAACCAAGTTTCCTAACTCATTTTGAGAGCATCTTAATTGTTGAGAACACAGTGATGTGACAAAAGGGTGGACGGAGTTTTGACTCAGAGGAGCAATCCCTTGCAACCTCACGCAAATGACCAGAAACATGAAAATGCACAAGTGAGAGGCAACTGTCTCCCTGCTTTTCCAAAAGCTGGTATGCCTCCCACATTCTGAGCATCTCAGGTCTTTTCCTAGCCATACTCCGAACTCTCTAAACCAATGTTGTTTGCCAATTTTTAAAATACATTCACATTTTGGAGGCAATGGATCAAGACAGCAAAAAGATACCTGTGAAAATGCTCCCCAATTTGTCTATTATATCCTACCCATCAGTTATGGAAAGTCCTTGCCAAGCAAGCCAAAGCCAGGGGTAATTTAGGAACCCTAAGGCAGACAACCGTCATCCAAGTGTTAGAGCCCATGCCCACCCTGGAATCTAATGCCAAACAACACCTCACTTTCCCCTTGCATCAGATTACAAAATGCCAGGCAGCAGCAAAAAATGACAACAATGCCAGAAACAGCTGGAAATAATTACACAATTGTCAAGCTGCAAACATGACAAAGGCTCGTGAATTCAATATCAGAAAGGATGCTAATGAGAAGGTAAGAGAAGCACTTTAGCTGTTTCCAATTTGCTATTTTAGAATAGCTGATAATCTAGTTGATGGGGTTTTGTGCAGTGTGTGTGTTAACTTCAGAGAGAAGGGAAAACATTTTTCATGCGTGCCTAAAAAATGTGAGATAGAAGATATGTAAGCATAACTGAAAAAAAAAAAGCCACAGGCCCTAAAGGCATTCTTTCAGAGTTGCTAAAACCAAACTACAATATACAGATGAAAATTATTTCTTTAAAGTTATACAAATGTTCTCCTCTTTAAAAGCATAAGGAAAATACACAGGCAATGTGATAGTCCAAGAATTCCACACACAAACATCTGACACACAGGCAAAATGCCAAAGCATGGTAGGGACTTGTCTACATTAAAAGACTACTAGGGAAAGAAGCAATTCCTATAAGCTCTGAGGTCGGTCGCAGGTGTTTAAATTATCATCTTCCATAAAGGCACATTGTAGCCTCAAGCTTTTATCAACTGACTATAATTCAATGAACTCCTCCCCAAACAAAAGTTAAACAAACAATCTTTCCAAGGTTTCAAGGAATGTGGCTATTGGCAATTTTTAAGCCAAAATTATTTCTGTCATTCCATTTTGGACTGATGCATTATTATGATACTGGATCATGTGTGACAAAATGTTTCATATAACGTCCCCCAAAATGCTACTCTTTGAAGCAGAATGCCATAAATAAAATACGTACTCGGTTACCAGGCAGCATGCATAACACATATGGTACATTGGCCCAAAAACCACATTTAAAAATGCTTAAAAGTTAACTTAACAATTTAAGCTGCTTGTCCCCATTTTCAGAGAATTATCCCCCAAAGGCCAATTTATTTTCTATCATTAAGAGAATATTTGGATTAATTCTATTGATTTGTAAACTTGAAATTCTTTGAGCCACTCTCATCTCTCCTCTCCAGCCCATTTTATGCTTTATTTCTTGGAGGGAGGGGAAAGGACCATATATCTCACAATGTAATTTTAAGCATAATGCTGCCTGTTTGAATTAAAATTGATGCAGCTTCTGATAAGAGCCTAATGATCAATTCTCCATTCTCATTACTCTCCAGAATTATATGGATGCAGACCAATTTCTTAAGTTTGTGGACCCCTCTCATAGGTTATTACCCGGCAGTGCAGCTGAGTGGAAAGATAACCACATTCATTCTCCTTATCTGTAATGATGTAATGCATCCCAGCCCTGGGTCTAGATGATTGGGAAATAATGGGATTGTACAACTGCAGGGATGACAAACAATAGTGTAGTGTCTTTCTCTGATATGCTGAACCCCACCACCAATGCAATGTGAAAGGCATCATAAAATAGGCACTAATTCTGCCCCTTGGATGAAGTTAGCATTTTTTTGGCCAGAGGAGCATCTGCTTTCACACTGAAACAGCAACACCAATGCTGCAAGGAGAGCCATGCAAAAACGCTCAGTTTCCGAGCCCCAGCCAGGACAGTGCGAGTTAGTATCTGGCTTTTCTTTGTGTTTAGAATCAAGTGTCATCTAAAAATAACCGGTTGGTAGAGAGAAGTCACTGCACAGTACAATGCCAGGAATCGGGGAATCAGAGACACCTCTCTGATAACTGATGCTGCTAGAAGCTCACGTTTGTTTGGAAAACTAAATCTGCCTCCATTTTCTGTGCTGGAAAAATCATCGCTTCCTGTCACCACAGAAACCTTACCTTTTGCAGAAGCTGGGAGCCAGAGTACTTAGCAGCGATGGATTTTATCTCCCCACCAAAAGCCGAGGCCCAGAGCTTCACCCTGTAGGGAGAAAGGGTACAGAAAGAAATGCAATACCCGCGTCACTGTCAATAAGCACGCACACATGGGCAGTGGTTGGAGGAGCAGAGCAATAAAACATTTTTAAAATATATAGAAAAAAGGAAAAAGAGCTTTGGTAGAAACTGCCAGGTCCAAACTGCAGAGTGCAGCGCGGGAGGGGCCCGAGACGGGTCATATAGTTCAGAATGCGCAAAGTCTCCCGGCTTCTCTAAAAAGACCCCTGAGTTTTATTTAAATAGTTGCCTGAAGACTTCACCACCCAAACTGGACATTATCCGGCAAATTTTGGTCAAAGGACTTCACCCATCCCCCCCCCCAAATAAAGAAGTGAAACGGCAAGATAGCAAAGAGGAGGTAATTAAATGGCCCGTGGAAGTTGAATTAGGTAAACAGGCTCCAAAGTTGTTGCTGTCACTTGAGGTGAGCTTCTCCAGGTTTCACTCGCCAACCCGAGAAAGGGGCAAGGGGATCTCTCCTCAGCCTCCCCGCCCGACCCGGGTCCTGTAAGGCAGGTGCCAGAGGCGAGACCAGCGCCCGCGCTAGGTCTTGCCCAGACGCACCTGCTGGCGCTCAAACTTGGGCACAGTGGGTCGGGGGGGCTGCCGGATCCCCTCCCCAGGCGGCGCAAAACCTGGCACTTACACGGAGAGTGGGATCTGCTGCTGCGAGCGCACCACGTCGCCCAGCGCGGTATAGAGAAGGGCGGCGGTGAGGAGTGCCGAGGCCCCCCGGGACGAGCGGCGCTGCAAACCCGGCCCGGCCATGCTGGGCTCCCTCCGACGCGCCGGCGGCGGCAGAGACGAGAGCGGCCAAGGGGAGCTGCACGGAGAGGGAGGCGGGCGAGCGCTCTGGGCTGCCTGCTCCGCGCCGCCCCGCCTGCCTCTCGCGCGCCCGGCTCACTTGGGGAGCAGGAAAAGGAGCGAGGGGTGGGGGAGAGGTTGGAGGGAGGGAGGAGAGGAAGAAGGAAGGGAGAGAGGTGGAGAGGGAGGCGGTCGGGGGAGGAGGGAGGAAGAAGCGCTTCTCGCAGCGGCGGCCACCCGGCCCCGCCTCGGCGGCCCGGGGGAGTCCGGCGAGCCGCGGAGGGAGGGCGGGAGGCGCCGCGCGGGCGGGGACTCGCAAACTCCAGTGTCCTTGGCCGCGGCGAAGCGCGCCCTGCACCGCCCCGGTCCACTGCGGCCGCCGAGTTCTTTACAACTCTGCAGTCCACCACCGCGGACGCGATACAGAGACTGGCCCTGGGCCCTCACGAACCGAGTCGGGAGTGGGGGTGGGGGCGCAGGAGGGAGGCCTGGTCCCCGCGCAGCGCCCTGCACTTTACACGTGCAGCTGTAAGCTTAAGCTGCGCGTGCAGTCCGCCTGTGGGCCCGGCTGGGTCAGGAGCAGCAGGGTCGCGTCCTGACGAACTAGGGTGGAGTGACCCCCACTCCCGCCGCCCGTTTTTCCGGACGGAAGGGGGCCGGGTAATAGGTAGAAGTCTGGGGAAGGAGCCGGGGCTCGCGGCGGCTGACGAGGTTCACACGGGGCGAAGAGGGGTTGGGATAGGACTGAGGACTCAGCCGGTTCTGGCTAGGGCACTGCTGTGTGGCCGCCCGTTGCTGCTTCTCCCGCAGCAGCGCGGGAGAAGGAAAGGCGCGGAGGGCGGTGCTGCCACCGCGGCGCAGGCACTCGAGCGCGCGAGGGTTCTCCGCATCGGCCCGCAGCGGCGCCGCCCCTGGCGCGCCCGAACCCCGCCTGGGCAGCATCCGAGCACCTCGCTCTCCTGCCGGATGAGACCCGGGGACCGGACAGCTGCGGTGACTGGCGGCGGCCTGGAGGTCAGGGCTGGGAGGGGACGCAAATGCGACGCGAAGTCCATCCTGACTGGCGGACTGCCTTGATTTCGGGAATAAAGGGTTACTCCGAGGGCCGGGGGTTCACCCGCTCCCCACTCGGATTCCCACCCCACTGGGTCAGAAGGCTGCTGAATGGGCGGGGGCGCATTCTGCCCGCCCGCAGAGGAAGGGGCGAGGTGAAAGGAAGCTGGGAAACACCTTGGTGTCCGGGAAACCAGGCTTCCCCCGCGGCGTCTGTCACCGCCGCCCCCAGCCCCGGACCCAGTTTTTGGAGCCCCTTGTCACCGTGCAAGGTTTGGGGTGTGACTGGTAACTTTGTGGAGCCTTCGCGCGGACTGGCAGTGAAGACCGACCCTAGGGAGGCTGAGTCATCCTCACCTGGCCGAGCGCAACTCGAGTGACCCTGGGAACCGCGTGCCTCACAGCGCGCCCGCTGCCTGGATTCGCCTTATTTACAGATCTTTTTGCAACTGGGGCTTTGCGTGCCTGTCACCCGCCCTCTTTCTCAGCACTCTGAAGTTCTAGAAACGTGAATAAAGGTGGGCTCCAGCCTCCGCCAGTGGTTGGGCGAGAATCCAGGCCGACTGCTGCCCACCAGTCCTAGGAAAAAGTTACCCCAACAGATGCTGGGCTTGATTCAGAGTTGGCTGTGCCGGGAGGACTGCTGAGGGGGCATTTGCTACTTTTTCTGAGGGCGGGAGACTCTGGTCTCCTGCAGGCTACTCCGGCCGCGCTCCCACCCGGGGGCGCAGCGCAAGGAATAGGCCCAGCCGGGGAAGCGCCAGGTGCGCCCCGCCCACGGGCAGCGTCTACAATCTCCACGGATGACTAACTGGTTATAATGAATTCTGCTCTTCTGTGCACACCTCCCGCGGATGGAAGCTGCCATCCTTTCCCAAACCCAGTCAAGCACGCGGCCTGACCCCGGGGCAAGAGATTGGGATGGCTTTACCGCTGAAATTGGGGGCTAGGAGAAAATTAATTTCCTTGGTTGTCAGAATACAGGAGCCTTCTTTCTAAATGAATGAACGAACGAAGAAAAGAACGAATGAATAATACTAACCCTTATCGTGCCAAGTGCTTCCATTCGTTATCTATACAGCATCTATGTTACAGCTCTTCATGCATTCACCCATACAAATCAATAATCATCAAGCATCTTCCATGTGACAGGCACAGTAGGAAGTGCTGGCAATCCATGTGGTGAACAAATCAGATGACTTACCCTCCTGGAGCTTATACACTAAGAAGGGAGACAGGCTTTAGCCCTCTCCTCCCAAAAAATATGATGATAAATGTATATTTATAAACTGTGACAAGGAATGGACAATAGTGTGTATGAAGAAAAAGTATCCATGACATGCATATATCTATTAATTGATTGGGAAATTGAAGCACTGCAAAATAATGCAGCTTGGTCGGATTAAAACAACAGCTTAACTGCTGGGCTATATTACACTTGGAGAACTGAAGACCACTTGGGTATCAAAGTCATGAAGATGTTTTAGAATGAAGGTGACAGGTGAACTTCGCAGGTATTTCAGAGCAACTAGAGAGTTACAAGAAGAGAAGCCTCATCACAGGGAGTCCCAGACCCAGGAGAGTAGCATCTTGAGTATTTAGACCATCTTAAAGCGTGATGCACTTTACATTTAAGATGGATCACACTAAAAATTTCCTACTCTCTTAAAAATAAAAATATTTAAACTATCTGCTATTAATAAATTCAGAACTCAACAGTGTCAGGAAGCTTCAGGGTTCTACCAGTTACACAATCTATCAGCCCTTCCAAAATCACAAAATTCAAGGCCGAAAGGGATCTCAAATCTAAGTAGTCCCATACTCCTATTTAACAGAGGAAGACTGTGAAGCCCTAACAGGTTTTGCCAATTATCCAAACACATACAATCATTTCAAAGAGGGTCTCCTGACTTTGGTCCAGGGGGCATGTGCAGCCACATCAGGCCAAGGGACCAGGAGCACTTTCCAATACGCCACATGCAGCACCAGAGCACTGGGTCCCGCTTGCCGTTTTCATGTAAAGGTCTGTATTTCAACACCCTGCTCTCAGTTGAAGCACTGTATCAGCCAAATGAAACTTTCATTGACAGAACTGCACACTTTGTCCCGGCGGACTGAGGATGTTGCACTTTGCCCATGACAGTGAGTAGCTGCTGGAGGCATTTGAATGGACGTGAAAGGTGGAAACACACATGAATATTTTAGAAATGTTCATCTGGCCCCACTATGGGGAATGGATTCCAGAGAACGCTCCAGAGCAGTGGTTCCCAGGGCAGGAGAGGGCATTGTGCTCCCCATCCCCCAACAGCATTTTGAACTGTTAGGGGCTTTGTTTTTTATCAGAATGACTTAGGACCCTACTGGCATGGGGGCAGGACAATCCCTCACAAGTCCACTGGACATTCATGGAGGTGGAAAACCTGCTTATAATGTGAATCTAAAACTTAATCCATTTTATTTCAAAACAAAGGATTTTTATATGGTTTTAATAAACAGCGACTTTTCCAAGAATATAACTACCATGTAAATAAAGGGAAGGTTGTCTTCTGTTTGGTTCACAACCTTACCAAGAGTTTTTTTGTTTGCTTGTTTTTTTTCTGTTTTTCACCATTTTAGAAAAGATCCTGAGTGACAGCACACCTGCAACAGTCTGCATTTGGGGTGTGGCTTCACGGTGTTTAGCATAGAGATGCAAGTATCTGACGCCTTCACTACCCTTCTAGTGTAATCACGTGCATGTGTGAGCATTCACATAGTGAAGTACCTCTTGTTTTACTATAAATTATTTTATTTCTCTTTGACATTATTAAAAAGGGCATTATATTGATTTCTTCTTTTATGCTGACTATGAGTAGGTTACATTGTCTCTGAATTTCATATCAGGATAGTAAAGTTGCATCTAACTGGGTGGAGATCTGCTTCAGAGTTGAAAACGACTCCAGCTAAAAGGCTATGATGTTGCTGGTAGGGAGGCAAAATGGTTCTTCCCAAAGGAGCAAAATGACAAATGCCTTTAACCTTTGACCTGCAATTCCTTTTCTGGGAATTTATCTATGGCTAATAAATGAGGTACATATATAATTATTCCTTAGCACATTATCTCTAAGAGCAGAAGACAGAAACAACCCATCTGATTATTTGTTACATGCTCAGTAATGAAACTGGTATATCCACACAATAGAGTACTATGCGGTAACTTTAAAATGATGCTTTCTACATATGGAAGTGAAAAGATCTCATATATAGTAAATGAAAGGAAAATACTAGGGACGTGGTGTATATGGCATGATACTTTTGTGTATGAAAGGGGAAAATAAGAATATTTATTTGTGTGTGCTTGTTTTTGGTTAAAGAAACAATGGAAGATGCACAATAAACTACCAATAGTTATTACCTGTTACGGGTTAAGGGGAAAAGACCAGATGGGGACAGGATTGAGAGCAACATTTCATCATGTATATCTTTTTTAAATCATTTTGACTTTTGAACCATTTGAATGTGTTACTTATTAAAAACAATTAAAATAAAAATTTTAATAGCTATTGTAACAGCTCAGATAAAAGGCTGGGCTAGAGTGGAGGGAGTGGACTCGGGAATGACATGTGAGAGACACTTAAAGTCATTAATTTCCTACAGAAGTGGTTCTCCAACCCTTAGAGGTTCTGAATCAGTAAACCCAAGGTGGCAGGGAAGTGGGAAGGAATCTGGATTTCTAATAAGCTCCTCGGGATTCTGATGCCAGTGGTCATGGACCACTTTTTGCAAGTACAAGCTCCTGTTACATGAAGATCCTGGTGGCTTATGAACTTTTGGATCAAACATACCCAGGTTCAAGTCCTGGCTCTCCTTCCTAATAGCTGTGGGATGTTGGACAAATTACCTCATCTCTCTGAATCATCCTTTTCTCAACTGCAAAAGATGGGAAACAAAAGAACTGACTTCACATGGATATGAGGATGAAATGGAATAATGCAGCTAAATATTAAAAAAAAAAAGTATTCACCACTTTCATTCTACAAGGCCAAAAAGTATTTCCAAATGGGGTCTGCTACTCTGCTTCTTGCTCGCTTTGGAGTGCCAAAGTCACAGGAGTCTCAGCTGGGACCTAGCTTCCTCCTTCACCATTATGATGTGTGTGTGCACACATGCACAAACATCCATACACATGCATGCACGCATATGTGTGTGCACACACTTGCAGAACCCATCTCTCCATCCCTGCCACCAATGCCTGGCCAGACATCTGTCATCTGTTACCTAAACTCCTGCCACTGCCTCCTAATGGGTCATCCCTTCTCCTCTTGCCTCCTTTAAGCACATTCCTTCTTTCTACAGTAGCCAGAGCCATCTTTTTAAAAATCAAAAATCAGACCATAAGCATCCTAGCTCAAAATCCTCCTGTAGCTTCTGTTTTAAACTCAAATGCAAACTCCTTGCCCGGGCACACAGGCCCTTGGCTTCCCCTAGCCAACCTCACTTTGGATCCCTCTCTCTATTGCTCATTCTGCTCCAGTCACACTGGTCTCCTCGGAGTTCCCAGAGTAAGCTGAGTTGTCCCCACCTCAGGGCCTGTGCATGTGTACCCTTTGCCTGGAAACTCTTCCTCCATATTTCCCCATGGCTGTTGCTCAATATATTCATGTTTCTGCTCAAACTCAAATGTCACCTCCATGGGGAGAACTTCCTCTACCACTCCAGGTGAAATGGACCCCCATCCCTGTACACGTCTGTGCTCCTACCTCACTTCATTTTTCTTCCTAGTAGTTAATCATTACTGATACAGTGACTTATTTGTTTAATGTGCATCTGCTCCACTGAATGGAATGTGTCCATTTTCTTCATCTATATGACCATAATACATTCAGCAAGGCCTTGGACACTGTGGGTGCTCAATAGGCATCTACTGATTGATGGGACAGGTGTCAGCTGGAAATTCCTTCCTCCTGATGTCCCTGCCTGTTCCCATTCTTTGTCAGGCTCACGCATCCTCCTCACCCAAGACACAAAGCCTTTTAAAAGGCACTAGATTTGCCAAGAAGGAGAG
Organism: Bradypus variegatus; assembly: GCA_004027775.1. Taxonomy (NCBI): domain Eukaryota; kingdom Metazoa; phylum Chordata; class Mammalia; order Pilosa; family Bradypodidae; genus Bradypus; species Bradypus variegatus. The sequence continues at coordinate 4,083 of PVKY010002295.1, read as the reverse complement.
AATCAGGGAAAATGTTTCTCTAAAGAGAAATCCTCACTTACATTTCTGTGGGAGGACACCAGTTGGGGTAAGAAGAGGAGAGATAAGAAAGGCATTCCTTGAAGGTTTAAAAACACTGTGAAAATGCTGTATTGAATGCTGTTTTCTAAGCTTACTGGAGGAAAGATGCTTACTTGCCATCTTCAAAATTCTATTTGTCATTACAGCAGTGATGTTGTTTCTAGCCCCTCAGTGATGCTCAGGGGCCAGAATATGCTGACAAGACTACTGTGCTACTATAGAAGAGTGTTCTGCTTTCAGGAGCAGGGCGGCTATGTCTGAAACCCACTCCTAGCAGAAGATAGTCCTGAAGACAGAGCCAGGTCATTGTGCCAAAGCTCCTTGCATTAAGGCAACTTCAGCTGAATTCAAGAAAACTGGATGCTCCTTTAAAACATTTCTAAGTCTTCCACTGACTAAGTAAAGGGACCCTTGGGTCCGTAACATGCAAAATGGTGATGGATGGACATGCAAATCAAGTGAGCTCCCTTGACCACAGAGTTGTTCCCAATCTAAGACAGCTGTCCTGGGTAGTGGCACAGACCCAGCCCAGAGGGAGGACTCAAAGGATCGGCCAGCCCACGGCTGCTAAAGCCAGCTCACCCATTCCTGCTGGTCAAGGGCAAGGACGGAGAACTATGGCTTGCAAGGCTTGTGTGCTCCTCCAGCCATCCTCTGCACTCTTCCTACCCCGCCCCCTAGCACGAGGTCTGGTGTGCAGTGAGCCCTCACAACATTTCACTGAGTGCAATGATCATGTGTGGGTATATATGTGGGCAGAATACGTCTCAGTCTGAGGGTGTAATTTGAGTGTAGGTATCTGTATGTATGAGTGTATATGTGAGCCTGTGTTTGCATGCATGTGGCTGCCTACAGGTGTGAGTACACATGTGTGAATGTGTGTAAGGGTGTGTGTGTGGCTATATATATAAGTGCATGTGTGTGGCTGTCTGTATGAGTGTGCCTGCATGTGTGATCACCCATAACATTTCAGTTTCCTTGTCTGCAAAAAGCAATCTGTCCTAGGGTAAGGCAGACCTAGTATTTGTGGGGATTCCTTTAAACCAATATCTACTCACCACCTTTGTCCCTGGAGAACAGTGGCCACACAAACACATGGCCACACTCACACACACAGTGATGCAATTTCTTGGCAACCAATCTCCCTGGACAGGAGAAGAATAGAATGCTCATGTGAAATGTGCAGCCCTTAAATGAACAGTCGCAACATATGCTGAGGCTACTATTCTGGTTTTGTTTTACGTTCAAAACATTGAGCCAAATGGAGAAAAAAGAAGAAAGTATCCATGCATAACACACCTTCTCCCTCTCTAAATCTAAAGTTGCCCATTTTCATAGATGGCAGATTGCCTTCTGGAGGCTAGGAATGTAAGAAAATGTCTTTACAGGACTGGATCAGTTTCTTTGAGGAATATTTTAAGAAATAGCAAGGTTTCTTAGTGTCCTTCAAATGACGACTAGTAAAATTAGAAACATTTATCATATAATAGAAATTTATGTCACCATTATGAAGGATGAGGCAGACTTCTATGTACTGACATGACTACATGGCAAGCTGTCTATGGTAAGTGGAAGCATTAAGTGGGAAAAAGAACTGCTTGTAGAACAATGTGTGTAGTATGAACCCATTTCTGTTTTTTTTTAAAGCATAGGTATATAGCTTGTAATCATATAAACATGAGACGAACTGGAAATTTACAAGCTAAACTGTTAATGCTGCTCCTCTCAGATCCTTTGGATGGCACTGGGTCCCCTCATCGGATGACCATTCCGTTCATCACCATCTCACACCTGCACGTTTCCTATTACACACATTGGCGCAGAGTTGACCCCTCATCATATGATAATAGCCTAATTGTTTAAATATTCTAAATGGCCGAATAAATGTGGTCTTTTTTTTCTATAATAGAGCTTTAATAATCATATATTTAAGGATAAATGTTTGAAGTTAAGAAGTACGGCACCTAAAGCACAAACTAATTTAAATAATTAAAATTTACTTGACAAATTTATTCTTTAGGATGTTTTGGTGGTTTGAAGCTGCATATACCCCAGAAAAGCACATTCTTAAACCTAATCCATTCCTGTGGGTGTGAACCCATTGTAAGTTGAACAATTTGATGAGGGTATTTCAGTTTAAGATGGGTCTTAATCCTATTACTGGAGTCCTTTATAAGCAGAATGAAATTCAGACATAGGGGGAAAAGCCACAGAGGGAGCAGCCAGAAGCTGAAATCACTGGAACCCAGCAGAAAAGGGAGAAACCAGGAGAGGCCACCATGGGCCTTGCCATGTGACAGGATAAGGACCAAGGATCACCACCAGCCAGCCCCAGCACACCAGTCTTACGCCTTGATTTGGACTTTTTTCTAACCTCAAAACTGCAAGCAAATAAATTCCCATTGTTTAAGCCAAACCATTGCATGGTATTTGTTCGAGCAGTCAAGGAAACTAAAACAGATGTGAATTAAAGTGACAATATATCATTTATTCCCCAAATTTGCAACCTCTTACTTAATTTTAATAATTTAATTATTTAATTTTAATAATTTATCTTAGGAAATAATCATGAACTCAAAAATACTTAGTTCTAACAGTATTTATTATAACATTGTCTACAATAGAAAAAATAAAGAACAACTTAAGTGCTAAAAATGGGGTATTAAACAAATCATGGCATATTTATGTGATATTATGCTGCTATTACAAATACTACTGATGCTACCTTAACTACAAAAAGCATAATGATCTAAAAAATAACTCAGTCATATATAATATATTTTTGCAATAGCAATTCAATGCTTTAAAACAGTTCTTACCAAACAAAACATATAGACAATGAAAATCTCTCATATTTCTTTATTATCAGTGAAATCCTTGCTTTTCTTTTGCTTTTTTATTCCATCACTTCTTTTAAATTATAAAAGCAATGTGTGAGCATAATTTTAAGAAAAGTTCAACCAGTACAGAAAAGTAAAAATGAGATGTCAAGTCCCCCTTCTCTCCACAGGAAATGATTGTGAGAAATTTCTGTTTTTAATTCTTTTGCAGTTTACACAATGGCTTTAAATAGTATATTAATATTTCTACATTTTAATTTATTCACTTATTCTTCCACTTTGACATGTTTTGGTGCCCTTCCTATGTGCAGGTGCAGTTACAGATGCCGAGGGTGTGCAAGAATAAGAGAGGAGAAGCAGAAATCACTACAGGCACAGCATCAGTATAAAAGTTCTATCTTTGAAAATGTGAAAAAAATAACAAAACTTACTAAAGAACAAAGAATACTCATGAGGAAAATGTTGCCAGAGAGCAGCTGAAAATCCTAGACAAATATTTCACCATGAATTTAAAAACCAATGAGGCAGTCCCTCTCAATGCTGGAATCCTACCACAATGCAGAAATGTAAGAATTGGGAAAAGATAGTGAAACAACAGGAGGGGATGAAATGAATGAGCTTGAATAATTCAGGAAAAAATTAGATGTAAAAGAGAAAGCTACCAAAAAAATAAAGATAAAATTGGAAGGGACATTAGGGAGAATAATACTGCAGAAAACAAAGTAAAGGACATAGCAAATAGAAATTATAGAAGCAAACAAAATAGAAAGGAAATAAAGAGTTAAAAATACTACCAAGAAAATAAGCTTATTAAAGGCAGGCAAAGGAGATCCAACATATGCATGCTTGTAGAGTTCAAAGAAGCAAACAAAGACAATGGGAACAGAACAAATGTTTAAAGATATTATTCAAGAAAATTCCATGGAAATATAAGAAAATTTGAATCTCCATATAGAAATGGCATACTGTAGTATATCAGGGAAAGTTCACCCTAAATGCTTAGCTCTCAGACATGTCAAGATAAAGAAAGTATCCTTTGGGTAGCTAAGCAAACAGACCAAGTTGCTTGTAAGTGGGGAAATCAGGCTGGCTTCAGGTATTTCCTCAACAACATTCAAGGCCTAAAGAGAATGGGGCAAATGCTACTACATTTTCAAGGCAAAAAGTCTAGGTCAAGTATTTT
>PVKY010002294.1:0-26339 GCA_004027775.1 Bradypus variegatus | reverse complement strand
CCCATTCGCTCAGCACCCCTTTGTCCCTGGGGGCCCTCCGCCTATCACTCCTCCAGCCTGCCCCTCCACCTCCACCCCACCTGCGGGACCTGGCACCTCAGCCCAGCCACCCTGCTCCACTTCTGTTGCTTCGGGAGGCAGCATCCCTGGGGGGTCATCCTGCCCTCTCCCCACTGTCCAGATCAAGGAGGAGGCTCTGGACGAACCTGAGGAGCCCGAGAGTCCCCCTCCCCCACCTCGGAGCCCGTCCCCTGAGCCCACAGTGGTGGACACACCCAGCCACGCCAGCCAGTCAGCCAGGTATTTTCACAGGAGGCTGAATAGGGGAGGTTCGGCAGGGTGGCCAGGCCAGGTCAGGCCTTACAGAGCCCTTGTTGAGAGATGTGGCCTCTCCTAGGTTCTACAAACACCTGGACCGGGGTTACAACTCGTGCGCACGCACAGACCTGTATTTCATGCCTCTGGCGGGGTCCAAACTGGCCAAGAAGAGAGAGGAGGCTGTTGAGAAGGCCAAACGGGAGGCCGAACAAAAAGCCCGAGAGGAGCGAGAGCGGGAGAAGGAGAAGGAGAAGGAGCGCGAGCGAGAACGGGAGCGGGAGCGGGAAGCGGAGCGAGCTGCTGTGAGTGCTCATAGCAGGCCAGGCGCCCGTCCCGGCAGCTGAGGCCTCCAGTCTCGGGCCCGACCAGGCTGGTTTGCCAGCATGGGGGTGGGCGGATCATTGGCCCAGGGGCCTTCAAGGAAAGGCCCTGTCCTGTTATAGGCTGCATCTGGTATCTTCCATGTAATAGGAAGGAACTATTTTAGAGAAACTAAAAGGGAGGGACTGGGAGAAAAGCCAGGTGGCTGTAAACAGGTCACATTGGATCCTGCAGCAACCCTGCTTCTGGGTGGGCGGAGTCACCATAGGCCGTGTCACCAGCTGCCTGCTTCTGGGGGTGGGGGTAAGGGGCGCCAGCATGCCAAATGACATACCTGGGATGGGTGGTCTCCTGGTGAGCCTCCCAGCCTGTTAGGTTCCTCCCACCAGACCCTCAGACACCCACATGCCATCTCTCTCTCACAGATACACCCGTCTAGGGCATGAGGGGAGCTGGCAGGTATAAGTGAGACCCTCATGGCAGGGCCTGGTCCCAGCCTGTGCCAGGCCACAGCTCGGGGCCCACCTCCCAGTTGCTGGTGCAGGTGGGAGCAAGGCAGGGTCCATCTCTGAGGTGAACCAAGCTCAGAGCCCAGAGCACTTGGCATCCCCACCTTACACGCTCCTTTCCTGCAGCAGAAGGCATCCAGCTCAGCACACGAGGGCCGCCTCAGTGACCCCCAGCTCGGCGGCCCTGGCCACATGCGGCCGTCCTTCGAGCCACCACCAACCACCATTGCTGCTGTGCCCCCATACATCGGGCCCGACACACCTGCCCTCCGGACTCTGAGCGAGTACGCCCGGCCTCACGTCATGTCACCCACCAACCGCAACCACCCTTTCTATATGCCCCTCAACCCCACCGACCCTCTCCTGGCCTACCACATGCCCGGCCTCTACAACGTTGACCCCACCATCCGCGAACGGGAGCTGCGGGAGCGTGAGATCCGCGAGCGGGAGCTACGGGAGCGTGAGTTGCGGGAGAGGATGAAACCAGGCTTCGAGGTGAAGCCCCCAGAGCTGGACCCCCTGCACCCAGCCACCAACCCCATGGAGCACTTCGCCCGGCACAGTGCCCTCACCATCCCCCCAACTGCAGGTCCCCACCCCTTTGCTTCTTTCCACCCGGGCCTGAACCCCCTGGAGCGGGAGAGACTGGCCCTGGCAGGGCCTCCGCTGCGGCCTGAGATGAGCTACCCTGATAGACTGGCAGCCGAGCGGATCCACGCCGAGCGCATGGCGTCACTCACCAGTGACCCCCTGGCCCGGCTTCAGATGTTCAATGTGACACCACACCACCATCAGCACTCCCACATCCACTCTCACCTCCACCTCCACCAGCAGGACCCACTCCATCAAGGTGGGTGGCCCTGGGCACAGGGCGAGCAGGACTGTCCCCTCAGGGGTCTAAGAAGGTGGCATGGGGGAGCGCTGGTGTGAAGGAGGCGCAGGGTGGAGGTGGGGGGCAGGGAGCCTGACCAGAGGCAGAGTCACTGTCAGAAAATGGGATTTTTTTTTTCCCTAAGCTTACACCTAATTTCTGGCAGCCCTTAGAAGTTCAGCATTGCTCTGGAAGTCATAGCCCGGCTTGGCTCACGGCCGGCCTCTGTCTCTGCTCAGTCTCTCAGCACTCCAGGCTGCAAGTCCCCAATTGTTACCTCCCCGGGAGGCCTTTTGCTTGCAATCTCTTCGGTAAAGCCATGTTTTGGTCGTCTTAGCTCAGGTTCTTGGCCCTGCACCTAGGGTGGGCTTCGGCCCTGTGGAGAAGGCAGAAGGCAGGACCTGAGGAGCAGGGCGGAGGGTCTTGTGACCTTTTGAGCCAAGGATGTTATAGGTGGAGGCAGCTGGGACAGGCAGGGAAGCAGGGGGTTGCATTACTGAGAACTTGAAAGGACAGTCTGCAGAACTCGGGAGCTCGGCCTGGAGGGCAGAGGAATGGGAGGGGGAGTGCCAGCCTCGGCTGCCAGCGCTTCACTGTCTTTCTGGAACAGCCGCGTTAGGTCAGGATGACTGGCAGCCAGGTGGTGCTTCCAGCCCTGGGGACCAGGAGCTGGCTGTGGTGAGAAGGAAAACACCAGCAAGTCCAGCCAAGGAGGGCAAGCACGGTGAAGTCACCGGAGCCGGGCGCCACCTGCATCTGCTTTCTGCCCTTTCCTTAGGTTCAGCAGGGCCAGTTCACCCACTGGTTGACCCCCTGACCGCTGGCCCTCACCTGGCTCGCTTCCCCTATCCCCCGGGTACTCTCCCTAACCCTCTGCTTGGACAGCCGCCCCATGAGCATGAGATGCTTCGCCATCCAGTGTTTGGTAAGAATTTACCTGTTAACCACACAGGGAATGCTGATTTAGACAGCTGGGGTTGGGACAGGAGCTCCAGCCTGCAAGTTGGTTAGGGGTCTGATCTGATGTCCCTGTTCACTCCTTCATCCCTGTATTCTATAAACTGATCTGCACCTCCTATGTGCCAGGCACTAGCTGGCCTCTGGGAATGCATCTGTGAACAAGATTGGCAAACTCCTGCCTTCAGAGGACAGGCACCATTGGGGGCTGTGCAAATGCATCACTGAACAGCCGGGGCAAGGGAAGACACACCATGGAGTGGGGGTGGGGCAGGCAGGGAAGTACAAGGCCCCAAAATCCAGCTGGCCTATGGAACCCCCACCTCTCACCTTGACCACCCATAGCCAGCAGAGCAGCGGCAGCCGGGCGTGCTCTTTCCTGACTTCCCTGCTGGTCACTCCCCTGGCCATGCCTGTAGCAGGGGCTGTGTTTTCTTTGGCAGGTACCCCTTATCCCCGAGACCTCCCCGGGGCCATCCCGCCCCCCATGTCAGCGGCCCACCAGCTGCAGGCCATGCATGCCCAGTCGGCTGAGCTGCAGAGACTGGCTATGGAGCAGCAGTGGCTGCACGGACACCCCCACATGCACGGCGGCCACCTCCCAAGTCAGGAAGATTATTACAGGTGAGGGGGTTCTGTCTGTCGGAGCCCAGGCTTCCTTCCCTGAAGCAGCCACTCCTTGGGTCCGTGGGCCTCTGATGATGGCCCCTCTGCCCCCTGGCTGCTTCGATGGTCCTAGGAGCTTCCGGCAGCCACGTTGCTGGGAGGGAAGCCCTGAGCTGCCTTCCTCCCCCACCATGGCAGTGAGCCCGCGGGACTGCTGTGTTGTCCCAGGCCTGGTGCTGACTGTGCTTTCTTTTTCTTTCCAGTCGACTGAAGAAAGAAGGTGACAAGCAGTTATAAGTTATTTATTTGTTAACGTTGGCTGTGGAAACCCCAATTCTTGGGAGGGAAAAATGGGACTCTTTACATACAATAGGAGCTACAAAAGCAAAAAGAATATCTTCTAAAGATTTCTTTATATATTTAAAAATCACACAGCTAAAAATGTATCAGCAAAATAGTGTTTGTTTGTAGAGAGGATTCCTTGAGACTGGTTGGGTCTCCCTGCATGACAGTCCCCCAGAAACTAGTGCATCCTGGACTGGACTGAACATTCAGAAAACTTCCTTGTAATCTTGGGGTTCAGCTTTAGTTTTCTTTTCCCCCTCTCATTTCTCAGTAGGTGCTAGAACCCAGCCTCTGCCCATCACTGTGCACAGAGCACACTGGTGGGTGTGCCCCAGGTAGGCAGCATATGTGTTTGGAATCCAAGAGCTATAATATTTTAAAAATCTTTTATTTTACTACATTATAGGGAATCTTCATAATTTGAGAAAGTTCTGCAGCATGGCTTTTTAAGTCTGTAAATAAATAATTTTAGAACAGCCCTTTTTTTTCCTTCCACAAACTACTGTCTGATCTATTTTTTCCAGCCATGTCACTAACTGTGAATTCCTACCAGCTATTGACAGAATACAGAGTTGATTTTTTAATAAAAAGTTATATATACTATCCCTTTAATTAAAGGGAGCAGATGGGCGTTACTAATTACAAATGGGCAAAAGCTTGGGACTAGATTTGGTCACAGCAGTGGGCATCCAGGAATTTGCAGGGACAATGTTACAGACTGTTTTGCTGCTTTGATTTTTGCTTCTGTCTGTTTTCTAGCGTGTGCTTTGCCAGTAGTGCAGACGTCTGTCAGATTGAGCCCCTTTCATTTTGCACCAGGGGTGCCAGAGTTATATATCCATTTTATTCTGCCTGGTATCACATGTTTGTGTGTGTCTGAGTATAGATTTCCTTATAGATTTCTGTGCACATATATTTGATTGTTCTGGATGAATTACTTTGTTTTGGTAGTCTGAAAATTTCCTAAACATTCTAGAAAACTCAAGAAAATGATTCCATATAAATCATTCAGTGCATGACAGATCAGGACATATGCTTGCCAAAGGATTCTGTTAGAAACGTGCCCGTGGGGGCAGTAACACAATTAATGTGCATTGTTGCTTGGATGTCTTTATGGTGAGGAGCACACCAGACCCCCTTTCTGTGGACTGAGGCTGCTTTTGAGTGAGGTGAGGCCTTGGCATTAGCACGGTTGTGAAGGGTGGCTTGCCCATCTGCCCCAGGAGCAGGGCCGGGCATGGTGACCCACAACAGCCTGGGAACCGTTGCGTTCCATCTCCACCCTGGAAGGCGGAGCAGGAGTTACCAACTCGGTAAATGAGCAGTTGGAATGCAGGCTTCCCCTTGGGAGGTGCTGCTTTTTCGGGGGTCAGGCACTTCCTAGCAGAGCTGTCTTGGAGAGGGCCTGCCTCTACTTTGAGTTGCAAACACAGTGCACTTTCTCCCAAGCATAGGGTGGGGAAATTCTGGGGGTGTTCTCATCTCTTAATCAAGCTTTCTACCAGGACAAGACCTTTTCCGTTCCTTCTCTCATATTCTCGAGGGCTACTTGTGCCATTGTTAAACCCTCGTATGCGGTGGTCATAGCAAAGAATTGTCGGACCACAAGAGATTTCACGTGTGCTCGGTCGATACGAAGTGAGTCCAGGACCCACGCTACGAAGGGGCGGCCAGAAAGGCTGACACTGACCCAGCACCCACAGGCATTAGCTCAGATTCCGGTTCTGGATTCAGACCTCATCGGGCATTTCCAGCTTGATTATAGCCATGTTTGGTCTCATTTGGGACAGACAGAGGGTTGTCTGTTGAACATGTTTGTAATTGTATTCCAAGAGCATTTTCTCTCATTCCATTTCTCCTTAACTTTTGCCCCTGAAGGGAGGCCAGCTCAAATTAGCCCTTTGTCAGGAAGCTTCTGGCCGAGCTGGTGTGAAGTTGTGCGTTTTTCTCTCTGGGTGGTGGCAGTTGTGCCACCAGGTCGTCTGATCCCGTGAGGTCTCCCGTACCTCTGAGGGGCTGCTCCATTCTGCACAGGGGAGCATCTCCTTTCCCGTTGCAGCCAGGCTCTGCCACCACTGCCCCCCCACTTCCCTCCCATCTGTTTGGTTTGGGTTTTTTGTTTTGGTTGGTTGTTTTTTTCTTGTTTGGTTTTTTTTTCGTAGAACACAATGCCTACCATTCATTTAAATTGTCTTTGTTTCTCGTCTCTCCATCATACATTTTTCCAAAGAAGGGAGAGAGTTAAGTACTTTGCAGTCTATGCTCAAAAGCTGTCTGAAGGTATTTTCTTGTTAAGTTTGGTTTCCCCCCATATCTCAAGGTGAAGCTCTGAGATTTTCCAATTTAAGAAATCCAAAACCTGAAGCCCTCACCTGCTGAGTTACAATTTGTTTAGGGTGGCCCCAGACCTACACGTTGTCTTTGAAGCCCCGCCTCGATGGTTTCCTTTTGGACTTTCCTTCCTTTTGTTTGCAGTTTTGGGTTGCTTTCCTGTGTTTTGTACGTATCTTGTTCAGTGTCGTCAGGGTGAGTTTCCCGGCTCACCGCAGCAAAGCAGAGCGAGGTGCACGTTCTGATCTGCTGCATTGAGTTCTCTCGAAGCTACATGTAAATAGGAGTAGTTAATACCACGTGAACAGAGTAGAAACCCAGCAATTGTGACTTCTGTGTTCTCTCCATTTGAGTATTTTGTAATTTTTTTGAAATACTTGTGGACATAAATAAAACCGAGCTACACTACAATACCTGGGTGTTCACCATGCACTGTGTCTTGTTCCTACAGCTGTTGCCCCTACCCTACATCAGCCCCCTGGGTGGGGAAAGGGTGCCCTGCTGCTGTTGCCCACACACTGCTTTTCTCCTGAAGCAGCTTCTGGAAAGATCCATGTCTGTGATGTCTGGGAGAAGGGGTGAGCACAGTTGCCCTGGGGACCCTCCAGCCCGCTTGCTCGATGAGGTGGGCATGGGCAGGGCCCGCGGTGGGCTCTCCAAATGGTAGAATGAGCCAGGGGGCTGCTGGCGTTGGGACCAAGGGCACTCACCCCTCTGTCCTCCCCACATCCCTTTCTCCCCCTGCTGTTCACCCCACCCACCCCTGTAATTTGTGGACTTCCAGGTGTGTAGGCAGGTGCTTCCTTCCAGCCTAGAAGACCCCACCCCACCCCTGGCTTTTCCTCCTGCCTCGCCCCCTCTCTGCCTTGCTCTGAGACCGGCCATTCCCCCCACCGCCCACCCCAGCATTAGGGTGCCTCCGGGTTGAGCTTGCATCCTTGCCTGCCGGGGCAGCAGGCGTCAACGTGGATGTCAGGGGCAACTCCTGAATCTTCAGAATCTCCCTGGAAATTTACCTGTGCTTGTTTTCATCTGAGACGTGGCCGTAAATTCCTAGATGTTTTGGGAGATGGGCAAGAGCAGCCTGGAGAGCTACTTAGTAAACTGCCCTGAAACCAGGTAGAGTCTGCAACAAGCTGGTAGAGGTTTGGGGAGCAGTGTGTGTCAGGCCCCGCCTAGTACAGGGAGGAAGCAGCTTTGCCAGAGGCCCTGAGTGGTGCACTCTTGTGCCCTCAGACAGCAAGTGTCCTGCTCAGCAGCCTGGGTGGTTAGGGAACAAAGTGACAGGGCTGCAAGGGCCACCCACGGCGAGTATCACAGGACGGGATTGGGGCTAGAACCCAGGTGCTCTCTGCTGGCCTCCTGCATCTAGACTGTTCTCTTTGTGAAACTACAGTCTTCACTGAATAAAATGACACCCACGTCAAGGCCGCACAGCACAGTGTGAATGTCTTGTGAATGGATCCGTGAAAGGCCCTCATTGGAGGTGCACAGTGTGCAGCTGTTTCTCAGATGTGGGCAACCGTCACGCCCCTGCGGTGCACTTGTCCTGAAGATGAGGTCCTGCTGCAGAGGTAGCAGCAACCAGGTGTCTGCCAGATGGAGGAGGAGAGAAAGGTTACTGCTGTCTAGATCAGGCCTTCACCTGTGTGTACCTCTCCCCTTGCTCCTGGGACTGATAACTCACCTTGGTCAGGGTGGCTCAGCGGCCCTTGCTGGTTCCACTGTAGAGCAAGCTAAGAAAGTGGCACTTGGCAGCGCATGGAGTAAGGCCTGGGGCCTCAGCAGGACTAGGGAGGTATGTGGCAGCCACACTGGCAAATGTCCATGTTGAATCCCTGTGAACAGGGGGACCTTATCTAGACACCACCTGGGTAGATCAGCGTCACTCATCCAAAGGGGAAGGATGCACAGTGGTGAGTTCAGCAGTGACTGTTCTCATGTAGACTTAGCCTTCAGACCTTCCCACCCTACTACCAACCAAAGTTGGTGCTGTGGAGGTGCACAATTGTGGGTGCAAATGGATGAAGAGCAGGGGTCTTGGCCAGAGCACTTCACATGGAATCTGGAGGAGATATATGCAGGGTGCCTTCACCATTCTTGAGCTTTGCAGTCTGCTGTCCAACTTCAAGGTGAGACCTGGGATGGACTCAGACTTAATTACCACCCTCGGCCTCACAAGGCTAACCCAGTGTGGTCCAGGGACTCGCCTGAACACGGAGCAGTGGAATCAGAACAGTATCTGGGAGCCCTGGACAGGTCCTTCCCGCTGGCCTCCTTGGCCTCTCTTCAAGGAGAGTCAGCCGGAAGAGCCTGGTGGGGGGCAGTCAGGCTGATGAGGCTGCAAGATGAAGCGAGCCCTGGCTGATGGCCCTTTTGGACCAGGGGAGCTGCATCTTGACCTTGGTCTAGCGTGTGGTCCTTGTGATTGCAGGAGCTGCCTCCCACCAAGCCCCAGCCAAACCCCAGCCGCAGGCTTTTCCCTGGGACCCACACACCCTTACAGAGTTCTCTGACCTGATTACCTTGTTGGCCCTCGAAGTTCTCAGTATGTCATGTGTCCTTGCCCTCAGTCCTCGCTGGGTCCAGTTCCTGTTCCAGGCCACAGTTCGCTGGCAGTCTGCCAGGAGCATCTCCCGGGTCACCCATGACTGCTGCTTCCTTTTGCATGTCAGGACACAGGCTGCCAAAACTGTCCCCATGTCCTCCAGTCAGTCTGCACGGGCATCCCAGCTTTCTCACCCTGGGCTTCTGTACTGGGCCAGGGCTTGCACGGGGAAGGCACTCACTCGTAAGTACTTGCTGAATGAATGAGTGAGTGAATGAATGGGTCCCACATGAGGCAAGTGTGCTGTTGAGGTGTAGGGTGAATGATCACATAGCAAGGGCCTTGAGGCTGATCAGACTGAGTCTGAAAGCACTTCCCAGGAGCCTGAAGCGGCCCTTCCCCACACACCTGCCCCTCCAGATACACATGCTGCTGGGACCCCTGCAGTGTCCCCCTCCTCTCCCTTCCCTGGAGCTCCTCCTCATCTTGCCTCCCCCCCCAGCCTGCTGTGCTTGTGGATCTCACAGCCCTGGTGGGCAGCTAAGCTGAGCACCCAGCAGGGTGATTGATTAGATTAAGAAATGGAATTTTAAGGCACTTAGAAGACTCCTCAAGAGGATTCCTCAGGCCACTGAGGCCTAGGGGGTTGATGGCCCACTGTCACCCCCACTTTGTCACCGCCCCCTGGTTCACTGATGGGACTCTGCTGCCCTTGGTGGGATAACAGATTTGGGACACGCTCCTCACAACCATGCCCAACCCTGGCCACCAGGTGGCAGCAGCTACAAGGACCAGCCCAGGAATCAAGGACAAGTCCAGCACCCTCCGATGATCAGGGAGACAGCTGGCATTTTGTGGAAGGTCTGGGGATGATTTCTGGGGGCAGGGACCCTTTGCAGGGGGGTGGGGTACTCTGGGCAAAGAGGCAAAGCTAAAGATCCCTGTCAGAGCAGGGGTGTGGAAAAGCCAGTGGAGAGAGCTGGAGCTGAAGCCAGGGGTGACCGGGGGGCAGGGGCCAGGTGGAGGCGTTCGGGACGGGGCATGTCTTCTGTTCTCTGCCGTGTCTGCAGCTTTTTTGGTCAGAAAAGTGATCCTCTGTGATGTGGAAATCAAATGGCAAATCAGCAAATCTTGGGCCTCAAGGTTTGGGTTCTGTGGCTTGATGCCCACTGCCATCTGTGGGAACAGACCTGAAGTTCAAGGGCAGCTTTTCTGAGTGAGCCCGAGGGCGGCCCCTGTGTGCTGCTCCAGCCAGTGCTGGTGATGATTCCTGTGTGGGAAAGCAGTATTTGTTACTTGGAAAGTTCTAGGAAGAGGGCTTGATGAAAGCCAAGAGCCGAACAGGGAGCCTCCCCTTTCTTCAACTTTCAAGCAGATTTGACCAGTTCTGAATGTGAACAGCCCAGTAGAGAACAGCCATCCAATGCCAGAATGTTCTGGAAAAGCTCAAGTTCTTCTAAGCATAAGTGTTCAGTTTGCTAATGCTGCCTTTATGTAAAATGCCAGAAATGGATTGGCTTTTAGAAAGGGGGTTTACTTGGTTATAAATTTAGAGTTCTAAGGCCATAAAAGTGTCCAAACTAAGGCATCAGCAAGAGGATACCTTCACTGAAAAAAGAGGATGCCTTTACTAAAGAACTGCCATGGCGTCTGGAACACCTCTGTCAGCTGGGAAGGCACGTGGCTGGCATCTGCTGGTCCTTTGCTGCCAGGTTGCATTTCAAAATGGCTTTCTCCAAAATGTCTCTGGGTCTCTCTAAGCTAGCTTCTCTGGGACAAACTCGGGGCTTCATCTCTTAGCTTAGGGTCCTCCTGTCTGCATTTCCAACCATCTCTAAGCATTAGCAAGCATCTGAGTCCATGTCGGCTCTTAGCTTCTTCCTTAAATACTCCAGTGAACTACTCAGGACACATCCTGAATGGGTGGGACCACACCTCCATGGAAATAATTTAATCAAAAGTATCACCCACAGTGGGTGAGTCACATTTCCATGGGAACAACTCAATCAAAATTTTCTGCTCTAATCAAAAGACTAATAAATCTGCCCCCATAAGATTGCATGAAAGAGCATGGCTTTTGGGGGGACATAATATATCCAACCTGCATTGTAAGTATGGAAAAGACAGACTTGAGAAACCAGCATGGAGCTAAGAGCCTGGACACCAGGTGCAGGACTCAAAGAGACCAAGTAGCTGTTTAACTTCAAAAACACACTGATCCTGTCTGTGCTTCACCTATGAGAAGGGACGATGAGACCCGCCTCACTTAGCTCATGTCCACAAAGGGCAAAAGGACAAGACGTGAAGGCACAGGAAATGCACTCAATTCTAACCAGGGCGAGCTGCGCAGAGGAGGGGGGCTTTGGGGCAGATGGATATGAGTGGGTCAGGTATTGACAGGCAGAGAAGCCATGGAAAGCTGCCTCGCCTGTGGAAAGATCCCGAGCCAAGGCATGGAGCTCGTCTGGGGCCGGTGAGGAGTCCTGTGGCTGCAGCCCGTGGTGGGGGATATGTGGGAAGCGTGGCTTGGGAAGGCGGGCAGGGCCCAGTGGGGCATGAGTTGCTTAGACGGGTTCCCTGGCTGTGAGGAGTCGTGGAAGGCATTGAGGAGGAAGGGACAGGCTCAGCCCTGTGGCTTCAGCCCCCCAGCTCAGGGTGGAAGACAGGGTGACGGGCAGAGAGGAGGCCCCAGTGGCTCTGGACAAGCAGTGGCCCAGGTGGGGAGTATGGCCGAGGTGGGAAGGCCAGGCCCACATGGGGAGGTGACTTGCCCAGCAGGTCAGAGCTTCTCTGCCCACTGACCCTACCTGTGTGCAGAGCTCAACTGTGGGGTGCATCTGCTGCCATGAACCCTGAGCTCTCTTCTGGGGCTGGTGATGGGCCCAGGACCCCTGTTCCCTTGCTTTGGACGTGTGGTCAGGATGTTCTGTATGTCCCCAAAACATAAGGACCACAGATCAAGGGTATTGAGGGCCACATGACTTGAGTTCAGGCCTAGCTCTGGTGCTGTGGGGACAACAGGGAGCCAGCCAGGTGCAGCTTGGGTGGGGCCTCTGCTGGCTGGGGAAGGGATGGGAGATGGAGAGAGACTAGATGGTGAAGGCCTTGAAATGCATGAAAAGTCTGAGCTTTCCCCAAGTCCATAAACGGTTGTTGGGAGGGGCACGGGCTCCTGTGCTCTCCCCAGCACACCAGGCCCGCCTGGCATATGCACACAGTAGGTGCTGGAAGAAGGCATGGGCCTGCATGCTCTCCCCTCATGGTGCCTGCACACAGTAGGTGAGTGAGTGGATGATGGAGGGGGAAGTGTGGGTTTTGCCCTGGGTTCCTGCTTTACAAAGCATCCTGGTCCCTGCAATCCTGGAACACCTCAAGCATGTTACCCTCTCAGATGTCCCTCTCTCCATCTAGGCACTGCTCAAGCGGCATTCTCCTAGCACAGCCCACTGCCTGCCCCCACTGTCACTACGTCCTCCGCCCCTGCCACATCCTTCCCAGCACCTATTTCTAATCTCAGTCATGGTGCCATCGGTGTGTCATCTTCTCTCCTGCTCTCGTATCAGCTCCATGAGGGCAGAGACTTGCTCACAGATGGACCCCCAGCACCTACCACTGTCCTGCACACCCTGGGCACCAATTGATACCTGTAGGACAGATGGATGAACTGACGGATGGATGGTGGATGGATGGTGGATGGATGGATGAGAAAATGAATGGATGTATGAATGGACTTGAGGCCTTCTGGCCCCAAAGCATGGTATGCCCTAACTGCTCCCAGGATGCAGTATGCAGACTGCTTGATTCAGTTAGACCAGACTCCCTCCACCATGGCATTTGGGGCTGGACCAGTGTTTGTGGGGAGCTGTCCTGTGCATTGTGGGATGCTTAGCAGCATCCCCGGCCAGTAGTACCCACCCCCAGCGTTAGGACAAAAATATCTCCAGATATTGCCTAATGACTTCTATGGGTGCAAAATCGCCCCCAGTTGAGAACCAGAGTTGTGCCTTTTCTTTCAAATTCTTACAACCTCCTTCCCAGTCCCCTATGGAGAATGACCTCTTGAGATCCACACTGGAATCCATGGGCTTTGCTGCTGTCGTTTATTATTGTGTCACCTATTGACATTCCACAGGAATCCCCATCCCGCTGTCCCCCACAGCCCTTCTCCAGTTACCCCAGGTCCAGGCACGAGTCCAGGTCGCCCTGGGGGGATCAGACATTCAGCACGAGGGGCCGGTGCTCCTCGTCCGCGGCGTCGCTGGGGGGCAGTTCGTAGATGACAAAGAGGGAGGAGTACAGGCAGCCCAGGAAGGACACGAGGCTGGAGAAGTACATGACCCCACTGGCGCTGCCCACGGCCGAGGTCAGGGGCCCCAGGATGAGGGCGACCAGGAGCTGGGCCAGGAAGTACTGGCAGCTCAGCAGGGAGATGTCCACGCCCATGCCGCGCCTGCTGCCGTCGGCGCCGGAGCCTGCAAACTGCAGCGGGAGACGGAGCGTAAGCGACACCCTCCGCGCTTCCCGCGGGACCCGGAGCCCCACAGCTGCGGCCGACGCGGTGCCCAGGGAGTTTGCCCCAGACTTGAAGTGTCTGTATTCAGAGCGATAGCAGCTATTAAAAGAATTAATGACTAATCAAGGCCCAGCGCCGCCTTCCCACGGGCCTCGATGGCACAGGCCGCTTTCCCCAGCTGGATCAACCAGCAAACCAGCCAGGTGCCACCCCTGTCCTCACCTTTGTCAGCTGCCATCCTCCAGGCTCTCGGGCCTGCCTTGAGTCACTCCCTCTCCCTCCGTGCCTCCCTCCCACTGCACCAGCTGGGGGTGCCGGTGACCCAGGGCCTCAGGAGAGGTGGGGGGAGGCGGCGGCAGGGTCCCCTTGGCTTTACTCCCCGCCCCGTGTCCTCTGCACTGGCCACCCTCCCCAAACTGGTGCAGAAAAGACGTTCTGGGCACCACTGCTGCTGCGAGCTGCCTCACCCTGCCCCCGGGCACAGACGTGGCCGCTGGTGGTCGTCCCCTTCCAGGGTCAGTGCCGTCCACCCCCTGCCTGCAGAAGGCAGAGTGGGCCCGGAGCTGCAGGCGTCCGCAAGGTGCTCCGTGGGAGACCCGCGAGGGCACAGCCGCCGGGGCTGGGAGGTGGCAGGTTGCACCTGACCCGACACCAAACGGAAGCCCCGAGACTTCCAGGCAGCCCTGGCCGACTCCAGGCAGTGACCCGCAGCCCCGAGTGTCCCCGCCCGTAGTGGGGGGCAGCCCTTTGCCGGCGAGGGGGTCACCAGGATTCCAGGGATCGGAGGAGCGACCCCGGGGGTCACTCCCACGCGGCCACAGTCTCAACCCCGCCCTGCCGTCCAGGGAAAGTCCGCGTCCTGGGTGACCGCGTCCCGGCCGCCCGCAGAGGGACGGGCCGGGAGGGAGCGCCGCCGCCCTCTTGCGGCCGCGCCCGGGAGTGCAGGCCTGCGCCGCCGAAATCGCCGGACCCCGAACTCCCTTCGCGGGGGGCCCCCGGGCGGGCAGGGAGGCACGCGCTGGGACGCAGAATTAAAGGAGTGCAGAAACTCAGCGTTCAAGACAATACTTTTTAAAGCTAATATTTAGTGATCTTTTAAAATAACAAAGTTACTTCAAAAAAATCCATGAAGGATTATTCAGCCCTAAAAGGGGAAAAAAAAGTACTGCCTCAGGCTACAGAGTGGATGAACTCAGAAACACTGTGCTAAGTGGGAGGAGCCAGGCCCAGGCCGTATGATCCCACTTATATGAAATGTCCAGAATAGGAGGTCCATGGAAATGGAAGGTACCTTAGTGGTGCCAGGGGCTGGGGCTGGGGGCGGGTGGGGAGGGACGGATCACAGCCATGGGGTCTCCTTGTGGGGTGATGAAAATGTCCCCAAACTGATGGTGGGGGTGCTTGCCCAACGTAGCGAATACACTAACAGCCACGGGATTGGGGCGCTTCATGGGTGGACTTCATGGTGTGTGGATTATAGCTTAAGGCCATTCAAGAAAAATCTATCTGAACAAAACGTCAGAGAATCTCAGAGGAAGACAGGCTCAGTATTCTTTTTGCCTCAGACTCTAAGAGGGCCCAGCGCTGTTTCTGATCTCGTCTTCTCTTAACATTTTGATCATTTTGTGGCTTTGGGGCATTAATTTTGGTTTTTAAAAATACCGTGTTAACATCGCATTTGTCTTGACTACTGAGTTTTGGGGACCAAGATGGGTGCCTCGCCTGCACCGCCCTAGGCCCGGGCTCCCAAGGGCCCCTGAAGCCTGACGAGGGGGAAGGAGATGGCAGGGCCCCCTTCCACCCTCCCTGCACCCCAGGTTCCCACCTGACCCAGGTGCTGACCCTGAGCGGCCAGGCACTGGCTCAGGACGCAAGGGG
Organism: Bradypus variegatus; assembly: GCA_004027775.1. Classification (NCBI taxonomy): domain Eukaryota; kingdom Metazoa; phylum Chordata; class Mammalia; order Pilosa; family Bradypodidae; genus Bradypus; species Bradypus variegatus. The sequence continues at coordinate 11,142 of PVKY010002294.1, read as the reverse complement.
ACATGGGGCCAGTCTCCCAGACCCACAGCCCGCGCCACCCAGAACCGCCCCAAAGATTCAACACTCTTTGTCGCCACCTGGAAGTTCTTAATAATGTTTTAACAAAGGGCCCCACCTTTTCATTTTGCACCGGGTCCTGAAAAATACTTAGCAGGTCCTGGGGACATTTTTGGGGGACATTCCTCCAAGAAGCCAGGCAGAGGCAGTGACAGAGGTAACTTTGACAGACCCCAGATGAGGAAAATGAAGCACTCACCTCTTTGCTCTGGTAGTAGTCGCAGAGGAGTGAGTAGGGCAGGGTGCACAGGGTGGAAAACAGTATCCCGTAGGTGATGCAGAGTGACAAAACCACGTAGAGATTCCTGGAAAGGGTGGCAAGGCCAGTCCCCAGCCCGAAGGCGAGGTACGCGATGAAGTAGAGGGTGCGGACGCTGAGGTGCTCTTCTAGCTTCTCCAGGATGGCTGCGGAGCCAGAAGGAGACTGAGCCGCCGGGCGCCTGGGCCACCTCCTCTGGGCTGAGCCCAAAGGTGCCACCTGCCATGGGTCAGGGTGAGCCGAGGGATGCCGGGCGGCTCCAGTGGGACAGGACAGGACTGGTTGGACCAACAGCAGAACTGGTGGTGTCCTGGGTCTCACTGGCTCCAGCCAGCACCCCGGGGTGGGGATGGGGGGTCTGCAGGCAACGGGGGCTCCGGGTTGAAACACCAAAGGGACTCAGCATTTAGGATTTTGAGCTAGAACACTGTGTCCCCTTGCGGATTATGGAGCGCTTGGTGGCTTTCCCATGATCAGCCAGCCCTTGTCTTTACCCGCCAGGAGGTGCAGACACCACTGCTTTCTAGACTCAAATAAAGCAGGGCCACCCCCACGTCCCGGAGCCACCCCAGGAACAGAAGCTCCGGAAACCTGCAGCATGTTACCTGCCTGAGGACTCGCAGGCAACGCACAGGGAGGTTTAACACATTCTTCCTTGCCCACCAAGACAATAATTCTGCAGCCTTGAACTGAGGGGCTCAAATTCACTAAAATGGGGGGTGGGGGGGGTAATATAAAATGGGGTTTGGCAAACGCCAGCTCATAGGGACAAGTCTGGCTGGCAGCCTGTTTTTCTATAGCCCGCGAGCTAACAAACAGCATTTTTAAATGATTGAAAAAAAAAAGAAAGAAAAACAGTATTTTGTGATATGAAATTCAAGTTCCAGTGAACATAAAGTTTTATTGAAACACAGCCACGCCCATTCATTCTGAATGGTCCATGGCTGCTTTCACGCTGTGAGGCGGGGTTATGCCCACAAGGCTGGAAATATTTGCTGTCTGACCCTCTAGAGCAGAAGCCTGTGGGCTCCCGAGAAAAAAATGTGCCGTTTCCTGCTGCCACCAGGCCCCCCTGGGCCGGCTCCGTCTCCCCGCGTGAGCTGTCGCCGCCTCCTTGCGCGCCGGGTCCCGGCTCAGGCTCACCGCAGACCCGGGGCTGTCCCCACCCCACCGTCCGGCCCCCAGCCCGCCCCCTGCCCAGGCCGAGCACCCCCAAGGCCCCCGCGGTGTCGGGGCGCAGACGTGGCGGGCGCACCTGCGTAGAGGGCGGCGCTGAAGGCGTAGATGCACATCCCCCAGCAGCCCGCTGCGACGCCGCTGTTGTACCTCCGAAAAGCCTCCGACGTGTGCGGGGCCTTGGGGTCCCCCTGAAACACCACCTCACCCACGAAGTCCGTGTAGAAGAGCAGCATCCCCTCAAACGAGAGCCACCCTGCGGGGCAGGGCGAGGGAGCAGGTCAGGGACCGGGCGCGGGGCGCCGGGGGAAGCGCTGGCCGAGCCGCGCTGACGCCGCTTCAGCCAACGCGCCGTTACCGGTTAGAAAAGGAACAAATGATCTTTGTAGACGCAAAAGTATAAGAAGAAAACTCCAATTATTGCTAACATCACCACCTGTCAAATTTTGTAGATTTTCTTCCAGTCTTTTAAATATATATATATATTTCTAAATTTTTTTTTAAAATAAAAATAGGCTGTACTGCATGAAAGTGTTGGATTCTGCCCTTTCTCTGAACCTTACTGCCGGGAGGAAAGCTGACGGCCTCCTGCCTCCGCCCCGCGGGCTCCTCTGCAAGGCCCTCAGGGCTGCAAGAGGGCGCGGCCCATTTAGTTGGGAGAAATATCCTGAGGCCCCACTGTCCATGTGGAGCCGATTGCTTTATCACCAATAATACTTGAGAGCTCCATTCCTCCCTCCAACTCCCAGGTCCATTTCTCCTTCAGTAGAAGAAGAGGGGCTGGGATTTATTGTGCCTCCTGAGCCCCAGTAAGTGTCATGAGCAACTTCCTATGCCATTAAATATCTTCATTTTAATGGCTGCAAAATATTCACAATGAGGAATGCACCGTCGCATATTTAACCCTCCCCCCACTGTTGGGCACTTACACCCACACTCCAATCCCTGCTGTACTCTCCTATAAATATGCGGTGATAAATCTTGGTAAACCTTGCCCATAAATCCTTGATAACATCTCTGATTGTGTCCTTGCACAGATACCCAATCAGGATTGTCCCTTTGCTGGGGGCAGGTGTTAATTCTGGCCCCTTCTCTAACCAGCATGTGTGTACTGATCATAAACAAAAATTATAAGACAAAAATGGAAATTACCAATCATGTTGCCCTTCAGAGATGGGCTCTATTAAAATTTGGAGCAAGGTGGGGGGCAACGGCTGTGAACATTTTTAAGATCCTCGCGTGTTGACAAATGACTTTCTCTTTAATGTCCCACAGTAAGTGGGAGCCCTAGATGGTCTCAGATTCTTAATAATTCTCAGACATTCAACAACTCAACAGCAAAGAAATACCAAATGCCAGTTGGGCATTCTTAATCGCAATTCATTAAACCTTCTGAATTTAAGATATGGGTGCAAATGAGCACTTGTATGTGTTTATATCTTGGCTCTAACACAGAAGACAGCAGCGAGGCCTGCGCTGATTTCAGGCATCAGTCCTGCCAGTGGGAGAGTAAAGTCCATCACACACTGTGAATTGCTCCCCAACCATTGATTCCAAGAACTTTTTGTGATGAGTGTTTTGGCTTTTGGAGTCCCAGATGTGGGGCCATGGGGAGGTGGTGCCCCTCCCCCATGAACACCCTGGTTTAATTTGGAGTCACCCCGAGAAGGCCCGTCTTGGGCAGGTGCCACCCCCAGCCCTGCCCAAGGTCTTGGATGGCTTTGGGGGAAGCTTCCTTTTCAGAGAAGCATCCTGGGAAGTGAGGCTCTGGGTGTGCCAGGAGGCAGCTGTGCTCAGGGACCCCATCCCCATCCCACAGCGCCCAGGGCAGGGACCCACGTGGAGGCTCCGCTCACCCAGGAAGTGGTTGACACAGAGGTTTCGCAGTGCCTCGGGCATGTTGCAGATGGTGGAGCAGAGGCGTCTCACGGACAGGGGCTGCTCGGGCTGCTCACCGGAGCCGGTCAGCTCACTCTCGTACTTCACACCGTTGAGTAGGATGTTGGCTACCTGCAACAAAAAACAAAACAAATCAACTTCGGGGCCTCACCAGGGAAGCACGGACTTGCTGTAGCTGCAAAGGGAATCAGAACCAGGACAGGAGAAGCTGTGTCTTCCTATTAGATGGTGTTAACCAAGCACCAGACACCATCCTCGGGTGACAGAAACGACATCATTAGGAAGTCTCTTGTTTTCCATAAGAGAAGGTCATGAAAGACTTATTTCAAGGTGACTGGGATGTCTGTACAAAATCAACAGGTGGAACTCCTATCTACACGGAGAACCTGGCGGCCACCTCGACGTGTGCCAGGGACAAACGCACGTACTGAGGTCCTCGACAAGGCTCACTCGGGACCCAGGAGACTCCCCTTGTCAACAGAACTGAACCTGCAGCAAGCGATGGTTACGTTTCTTTCTAGGGCTCAGTTCTACCGGCTAGTGCTCTCGCTGATGCTGTTTGCTTAACTCTTCCTGGAATGAGATTTCAATCCACAAGAATTCTGCTTGGCAAGTGAAGTAAACATTTTGGAAGCTGATTTTTTTTTTTTTTTAATAAGGAAGAAAGGCCGCTCTGGCTCGACTGGGGAGCTCGTGAGGATGTCAGTACCTGGATATTCTGGGTGGGAAAAGGAAGTGAAGACCCCACTTCCCCCAAGGGCGGCCACATGGACAGAGCTTGCCACCCACACTGCCAAAGGGGGACTAAAATTACCCCCATGTCCCTACTTGAACACGTGTTTATATTTTTTCATGAGTTTTGCTTTCCTCAAAGAACGCAGAATTTAACAACAGGACTGTTCAAGTTTGCTAATGCTGCCAGAATGCAAAACATCAGAAATGGATTAGCTTTTAAAAAGGGGGGTTTATTTGGTTACAAATTACAGTCTTAAGGCCATAAAGTGGCGAAGGTAAACACATCGACAACCGGGTACCTTCACTGGAGGATGGCCAATGGCATCCAGAAAACCTCTGTTAGCTGGGAAGGCACGTGGCTGGTGTCTGCTCCAAAATTCTGGTTTCAAAGTGGCTTTCTCCCAGGATGTTCCTCTCTAGGCTTCAGCTTCTCTCCAAAATGTCACTCTCAGTTGCTCTTGGGACATTTGTCCTCTCTTAGCTTCTCCGGAGCAAAAGTCTGCTTTCAAAAGTCATCTCCAAAATGTCTCTGTAAACTGCAGTTCCTCTCTCAGCTCCTATGTGTTCTTCAACATGTCCCTCTTGGCTGTAGCAAGCTCGTTCCTTCTGTCTGAGCTTATATAGAGCTCCAGTGAACTAAATCAAGGCCCATGCTGAATGGGTGGGGCCACGCCTCCATGGAAATTATCTAATCAGGGTCCTCACCCACAGTTGGGTGGGGCGCATCTCCATGGAACCACTCAAAGAATTACAATCTAATCAATGCTGATACATCTGCCCACACAAGATTACATCAAAGATAATAGCGTTTTGGGGGACATAATACATTCAAACCAGCACATTCCACCCCCTGGACCCTAAAATGGCATTATCTTTCCATATACAAAATAGATTCATCCCATCACAATATCACAAAAACGTAAATCATTTCAGTAACAATAGTTAAGTACTAGATCCCATCAAAATCAGCTATAGGCGTGGTCTGTCCTAAGGCATAATTCCCCTCTAGCTGTGGACCTGTAAATTTAGAACAAGTTATGTGCTTCCAATATACAAAGGAAGGACAGTCCCAGGGTAAACATTCCCACTGCCATAAGGAGAAACTGAAAGGAAAACAGGGTTAACAGGACCAAAACAGTTCCTAAAACCTGCAGGACAAACTCCATTAGATTTCAAGGTCCAAGAGTCATTTACAGAACCACGTTGCATCCTTGGGGCTTGAGAGAGCGGGAGCCTGACCCTTCCTGAGGGCCTTTGCGGCAGCCCTTTCCTCTCCAAACACTGGGGTGAGCGCTCCAACATATCCACATGTTGGGGAGACCACCTTCTTGGCCCCACCCTCCTCAAACATCGGGGCAACTCCCGGATTCCCTTCCATCTCCAGGGCACACGCTCAACCCGTTCAGAACATTGTGGTGGCAGCCAGGCTCTCCCCAATTCCCTGGGAATGTGCTCCACCCTCTTTGAGGTCTGAGGTGGCAAAACTCTTCCGTAACATGGAGGCAGAAGGCCCACCCTCGACCTCCAGGGCAATGTCATCCTTTCCATGCGTGTGGGCTGCTCCGCTCTCCCAGCCCGAGACCTCTTGACTCCAGACCTCAACCCCCATGGCTCTGTCTTTGAAGAAATTTTTCCTTCAGTTTGTTCCTTGTCTGTCTCCTCCAGTCCAGACTGGCAACGGCTCTGTCTGTAAAGAGCTCTCAGAAATTCTGTTGGCTTCGCATGAAGCACACAGGGGTCAAAGCCATCAGACAATAGGACTTTCTACAAATCCTTTCTGCTTAACTCCTTCTCCAGTCTTGGCTTGTACTGAAATGGCGGCTGGGTTCCATGTTTGGTTACATCCTCACGTTGGGCTGTAGCTTCTGGGGTTTCACCCCCTGGAAGCCCAGAGTTTTTCAAGCCATCAATTTCTGATTTCTTTGAAACCAAGAGTTCATCTCTCAGCTTATCTCTGACAGAGATAAGTTACATTTTACTATAAGCTGCAAGTAGAAGCCAGGCTACTACTTCTATATTTTGCTTGGAAATCTCATCAGGTAAATATTCCAGGTCATTGCTTTCAAATTCTTCCTCCCATCCAACACCAGGACTCAATTTTGCCAAATTTTCTGCCACTTTAAAACAAGGATCGTCTTCCTTCCAGTTCACAACAACGCATTCATCATTTCTGCTCAAGACCTCATCAGAAGTATCTTTAGAGTCCATAATTCCACAGTTTCTTCAAAGCAGTTTAGGCCTTTTCTATCAAGCTCCTCACAATTCTTCCAGAACCTTCCCCTTATCCATTTAAAAAGCTGTTCCAACATGTTTGGTATTTGCAAACACAGCAGCACCGGCACGCACTTCTTTGGTACCAAAATCTGTTCTAGTTTGCTAATGCTGCCAGAATGTAAAACACCAAAGATGGATTGACTTTCATAAAAGGGGGTTTATTTGGTTACAAATTACAGTCTTAAGGCCATAAAGTGTCCAAGGTAATGCATCAACAATTGGGTACCTTCACTGGAGGATGGCCAATGGTATCCAGAAAACCTCTGTTAGCTGGGAAGGCACGTGGCTGGTGACTGCTCCAAGTTCTGGTTTCAAAATGGCTTTCTCCCAGGACGTTCCTCTCTAGGCTTCAGCTTCTCTCCAAAATGTCACTCTCAGTTACTCTTGGGGAGTTCATCCTCTCTTAGCTTCTCCAGAGCATAAGTCTGCTTTCAAAGGCCATCTCCAAAACGTCTCTGTAAATTGCAGCTCCTCTCTCAGCTCCTGTGCATTCTTCAAAGTGTCCCTCTTGGCTGTAACAAGCTCGTTCCTTCTGTCTGAGCTTACACAGTGCTCTAGTAAACTAATCAAGGCCCACACTGAATGCGTGGGGCCACGCCTCCATGGAAATTATCCAAAATTATCCAATCAGAGCCATCACCCACAGTTGGGTGGGGCACATCTCCATGGAAACACTCAAAGAATTACAATCTAATCAACACTGATACATCTGCCCACACAAGATTACAGCGAAGATAATTGCATTTTGGGGGACATAATACATTCAAACCAGCACAAGGAACGATTACATTCTATGAAGAATGGGAATAGGAAGGGAAAAAAAAAAAGGATTTAAACAAGATTTTCAACCACACCTAAAGAACTGTCCCTAGAAGCTAGTTTGAAGTTTTGGAAACAGGATAGGATGATCCAGTGCTGACGAAAAGCCTAATTAATGACTCTGGGGTTATCAGTAATGAGAATAATGATGCCCTGACCTGAGCCACCAGAAACTCTCTTTCCTTTGACAGGCCGGGGGTTTCCTAACCCTCCAGTGGTTCTCAGTTCTTCAGACCCTTTGCAGACACGAGCTCGTGACCCATCCTTGACACGGCCCACGGCGATAGGGGACCAGGCAAGTTGGACACGGTTTCATGGGACTCACGCTTGAGAATTTCTTATTGAAGTTACTTCTCATCATGTAATGTCCCCAAGGGCAGGCAGGACATAGTAAGCACTTTGTCTATTTTAAAGAAAAGCATAACCTCACTTTAATTTAAAGTTGCCTCCTTAAGATCGTGGATTCTGAAAGCTGGCGAAACCACACATGTCAGTTCGAGGCTCTTCAGCCAACATGATGCATGCTACATGCAGCCTGAACAGCCTTCTAGAAGTTTCTTTCCTTTTACAAGTGAACATACCACTGCCTTTTAGACTCCAGAGTTTTCACGGTCTCTAGGAGTCAGCTCATGTTAGATTCCAGGAGAGTTGATACCTGAAAATAGGGAAGGAGAGCTCAGAAGTATCTGCCAGGTTTTGTGTTTTGTTTTGTGTTTCATTAAGACTTCGATTCTTTGACACAAGATTTGCATGGTCAAAATGGGCTATGGGATGACTCCGGAAGATGGTGGAGTGAGGCATTTCAGGGCCCCATCTTCCCACAAAAGCTTTGAACGACCAGCAGGGACTGGCAGAAACATCTTCCTCAAAGCTCCAGAAAACAGTTAAAGGGCTGCAGTAACAGGGTGAGCACGAAATCAAGAAAAAGGCAACTTAAAAGTGGGAGGATCCTGTGGTGCCCTGGCTGCCACCCCTCACCGGCTCAGCGCAGAGCCAGCCCAGGCTCCCCGTGTGGATTCCACATCCCGGGTCCAGAGGGAGCAGAGTGGCTCTTGTGCACATACAGGAGTGTGACGTCAGGTCCAATCTGTCCAGTGGTGGCCTGAGGGACTCAGCATCCCAGAACTCGCCCGTGCTGAGCTGTCCTATAGAACCAGGACACTGTGGGACAGCAGCGAAGTGGCTGCCTGGGGCAGGTGACAGCTGGCTGTAGGAAACGGTTTCCTAGGGAAGAGGGGACGTGTGTCCATGTAAATGGGTAATTCTAGGGCCACACACATATGCCCAAGACAAGACACCTGGGCACAAAGGATCAGGGTGACCTGTAGGCTTTGGCGTTGAGCTATTTTCTAAACTATTCTCTCCTGAAAGAGAGCAGTGGCACAGGCCAACCTGTAAAGATTAGGAAATGTGTTTTCTTCTTTTCCTTTTCAATTTTTGCTAGCTCCTGGCATTCAAGGAAAGCTCTTGTCATATCACTAGCTGGATACAAGCTTATAGAACAGATGCCTCAGACTCTAAATTCCAATGATAACACATTAAAACATCAAAATGCCCATATTTTAACAAAAGATTACAAAACATACAAAGAAACAGGAAGCAATGGCCCAGGCAAAGGAGAAGATTAAAATATTAGAAAACATCAGTGAGGAGAACCAGACCTGGGACAAACCAGACAAAAATTTTAGAAAATGGTTCTAAATATGCCCAAAGAGCTCAATGAAAACAGGGACAAAGAACTGAAAGAAATCAGGAAAAGGACAGATCAACACCAAGAGAGTATCAACAGAGATATGGAAATTATGAAAAGGAACCACATAGAGCTGAAGACCACATAAGAGAAATAAAAAATTCCCTGGAGGGACTCAACAGCAGATTGGAGCTGGCAGAAGAAAGAATAAGAGAACTTGAAGTAGAGAAAATTGAAATCTTTCAGTCTGAGGAACAGAAAGAAGAAAGAAGATGGTGAACAGAGCCTGCGGAGCCTGCGAGTTACTGAAAGCACACCAATGGACACATCGCGGGGGCCCAGAGCGGGAGGAAAGAGACAAAGGGGCAGAGAGAATATTCAAAGAAATAATGGCTGAAACCTACCCAAATTTAACGAAAGACATGAATATACACATTCCAGATGCTCAACGAACTCCCAACAGGATACACCCAAATAGACCCACACTACAACATAATATAATCAAACTGCTGAATGCCAAAAATAGAGAATTCTGAAAGAAGCAAGAGAAAAGCAATGTGTCATGAACAGAGGAGCCTCTGTAAGATGAAGTGCCAATTTCCCATAGGAAACCATGGAGGCAAAAAGGCAGTGGGATGACATATTTAAAGCACTGAAAGCAAAAAAAAAATGCTAACCAGCAATTCTATATCTGGCAAAATTGTCTTTCAAAAATGAGAAAGAGATCAAGACATTCCCCCAATAAACAAAAGCTGAGGGAGTTTGTCACCACTAGACCATTCCTATGAAAGAGGCTAAAGAGAGTTCTGCAGTTTGAAAGGAAAGGATAATAGACGGTAGACTGAAGCTTCTTGAAGAAATAAAGAGCTCCAGTGAGGGTAATGATGTGGGTAAACAGAAATGCCAGTACCATTGCATTTTTGGTTTGCAACTCCACTTTTTACTTCTTACAGGATCTAAAAGGCAAAATGCGTAAAACATAATGAGAAGTCAGGGGGTTTGGACTCATAACATACAAATGTGTAATTTGTGACAAGAGCTACACAGAGGTGGGGGGACAGAGGGACACAGTTTGTGTATACTATGAAGTTAACTTAGTATCAAAGCAAACGAGATTGTTATAGATATAGGATGTTTAAATTTAAGCCCCATGGTAATAACCAAGAAAATATCGGAAAACATGCAAAGTCACAGAGATAGAAATTAGAGTACAGGTTGCCAGGGGCAGGGGGAATGGGAGTTAATGCATAATGGACATAGGGGAGATGGGAAAGTTTTAGTAATCGAAGGTGGTGAGGGTACTGTGATACTGTGAATGGTTGAGATGGGAAAGTTTATGTTGGATATATGGTCCCATAATTTAAAAAAATAAAAAGAAAGAGCAACTGAAGAGACAATGATAACTGAATGCAATGCAAGATTCTGGATGGGATCTAGCAAGGGAGGAGAAAAGGCACAAAGGGATATTATTGGGACATATGAAAAATTGGAATACAGAACGTAAGCTTCTTATCAATGCTAAATTTCGTGAACTTGATAACTGCACCATAAGTTGGTTACATTAGTGAATATCCTTGTTCTTAGGAAATGTACATGGCAGTGTTACGTGTTCAAGGGGCATGATGTGTACACAGTCTACACCCACGTGTTCAGCAGATGGACTGATAACCACATAGGCAGACAGACAGACAGAAAGAATGATACAGCCAAGGTGGCAGAGTGTTAAAAGGGGCCCGGGGAGGAGCATGTTGCAGTTCTCTGGATGGGGTTTGTGTTATTTTGGTAACTGGCCTGTAAGTCTGGAAGTTTTCAAAACAGACTCCAAATGCTGGAAACACATGAAATGTCTCCAAGCAGCTCACTGGAGGCCCGTTCCTGGCCTGAAGTGCCTTTGGGCCTCCATCACAGGGTTCGGATGAACTGCCCACTTAATTTGCAGCCAATTACTAGGCCGAATCAATGCCCGTAAACGTCCTCATCCCTGGGACTCATGTTAGGAAAGGAATTTGCTTCCCTACAAGTAAAGGAAGAAATAAATGTTTAGGAAGCTTGTCTACCTAGCCCCCGGGACTTTATAACACCCTGCGCTGGCCGGGGGACTTCTCTCCCAGTGGAGTCTCCCCTCTCACCCTCCAATCAGGGTGACAGCACATGTGTTACCCCCCGGCCCTCGGTGCCCCCTCCGGCCCTCGGTGCCCCCCACGGCCCTCAGTGGCCCCCTCTCGGTGCACCC
>PVKY010002293.1:0-26341 GCA_004027775.1 Bradypus variegatus | reverse complement strand
ATTTGCTTGCTGGGAGAGAGCTTCTCTCTGGCACCACGAGGCTTTGAGCTCGGGCTATGGGGGAGGGGGCTCCCGGCTTGGATCCGCAGGTTTCACTTACAGATTTTATGCTGTGTTCTCAGGCATTCCTCGCAATTCAGGTTGGTGTGTGATGAATGGACGGTCTCGTTTGTCCCCCTGCAGTTATTCTGGATTATTTGCTAGTTGTTTCTGGTTTTTTTTTCATTGTTCCAGGGGGACTACTTAGCTTCCACTCCTCTCTATGCCGCCATCTTCCCGGAAGTCCCATAAGCATATACTTTTGAATGAAAATCAGGATTGGGCCATATATTAGCATTTCCAAAGTTTATCCTGGAAAACTCTAGTGTTGGGTGAGTTGGGAGTAAAGAAAGGAATTTGAAACTACTACACCCCTGGCTCCATCCCACTTTGTGCAGATGAGTAGAGGAAAAGGCTCTTATTAGAGAGAACCGTCAAGCCACTTGAACTTCTCGGCCTATAGAATCCTTCCATGTGAGTGGGATGCCCAGTGCGATCACGGAAAACTCCCACAAAATGCCACCACCTGCTTTGTTCACCTCCCACGATGCCAGACACGTTTTCCCAGGTTTTTGAAATATATGCTTCGGGGGCTCCTTTTTCATGGCTGTATAGTATTCCAGAACAAAGATGTATTATAGTAATCATAATTTGAAAAACAGAAACTCGCATCACGTGTATTTGCTATGAAATAACAGGTCACGTGGCACACCATCTTCCATCCATGTTAATTATTAGTTCCCAAAAGAAGCAAAAGAGGAAAGCCTAAGAGTTGGGGTTTAGGGTGTGCGTTCCCAAGAAAATAGCACAGTGACGGTATCTCCAGCTTCCAAGCAGGCCCCCCTGACTGCCACCTCCTGGTAGTCCCAACCTTGGCTGGTCCCCTCGTATTAAACCAGGATTGGTCTGTGTGACCAAAAGAATACGGTGGGAGTAATAGCTGGTTGTGTCTGAGATTAGGTTATAAAAAAAGATTATGGTTCCTGCCTTATTGGCTCTCTGGCATGCATATGCTCCATCTCCCCCAGCTCATGCCCTCTGGGGACGCCCTAAGTGGCGAGGAATTGAGACCTCCCACCCACAGCCAGGCACGAGAGTTTGCAAGAGAATCCTCCAGCCCCTGATGAGCCTTCAAACTCAGACAATGTCTTAGCTGCAACCTCATGCGAGCCCCTGGGACAAAACCACCCAGCTGAGCTGCCCCCAGATTCCTGAACTCAAGAAAATGTAAAATCATAAAAGTGTATGATAAAAAACACTTACTGTTGTTCTAAGCTGGTAGGCTTTGGGATAATTTGTTACGCAGCAATAGCTGTCTGATACAACCCCTTACCTTGCAGGGTTGTTGGAGACTTAAGCAAAATGCCTGTTATCCGATTCCCAAATGTTGGGCCCTAAGTTTTGGCCAATTTTTCCCTTTTATAAGCATCACTGTGATGAACTCATTTCCCCCAAGGTAAATCGCTGTACAAATCCATGGCTATTTCCCCTGTCAAGATAAATTCCTAAATGGGGCCTGGCTGGGCCAAAGGGTGTATGCATTTTGAAGTCTTCTGGGGTGTGTTGTAAAAATTCAGCCCCTTCTGATTTAAGCAGATCCTTATTAGATTCTCTCAGAGCCTAAAAACCCAACCCAAATACTATACTGGGAGGGGGGAGCAATAAAGCCTGTAAAACCAGAGAGGACCTCTTCCAGGCAGGCTGCCAGGACTGCACCCCAACTGGGAAGATTGTTCAGGCCGACAGGGGTACATACTCAGGGGAGTCGGTTTGGCTGCCATCCGGACTTTGATGTCCTTGCCGGGGTGGTGGCGGGATGTGGGAGGGCAGCGCCTGTGACAATTCTGAGCCGAGGTCGGAGATGTCTGTGAGGGAAAGTGTGTCTCAGCTGTGGTCAAACCTTCTAGACTGGACCCATTTTATAGAGGGGAAGATCAAGACCCCTTTAAGCAAAAGAGCCAGGACCAAAGTCAGGGGCTCAGCAAGGAGACAGCTTTGGTAGGTTCTAGCCCTGGCTTGCTGTGTGGCCCTGAGCAAGTTCCCGTACCTCTCTGAGCTCCTCGGAGACAAAGAGACCTATTCCCCCACAGGCCAGGCTCACTGGTTCTACTGAGCCCTGCCTTGCTCTCCCACCTTTCCTGCCCTTCTTTCAACCCCATGCAATGGCTGGCCTCCTGGTCCCTCACCCTCCAGCAGGGAGCTGTCACTGTCGCTGACCACTGGCGGGATGTTCACCAAAAACTGCCCCCGATCCCTGAGTACCAGCAGGGTCAGCCTTCCTTTCGACTTCTCAATCAGCCGCCGCGTATCGCTCAGTGACAGATTCTTGCTGGACACCCCGTTGATCTGAAGAGGTTAGGAAGGAAGAGAAGAAGTGAGTTAACGAGACAATGGGGACACTAGAAACCGAAAGTTTGGTGGGGAGTGGGGGGACTAGAAACACACAATCCCCAGGGGTTACTAAAAACAAGATACTCCCTAGGGAAAAATATTAGCAATGAATCCCTGCTGAGTGGAGCCCATGCTAAGAAGTGTCTCTCCATAAGAATTGTAGAAACAAACAATTTTCTGAGAAGGTGGGGATCACTGGGGAAAAAATAGAAACAGATTAACTCTTCCTTCTCTCTAGAAGGAAATGGATACAGGAACAGATCTAAGGGGATATTAGGTCTAACTGGGGCAGAGGCCGAGGAGGTATTTTAATGATACTAGAAAAAGACAGTCCACAGGAGGCACTAAAACAGAATCTGCGGGTGGATTCGAAATAGACATTTCCTAGGACGGATGTCACCGTTCATGGCCGGAATCCATTCCAAACATTTTTCCTAGAGAGTATCTGTTTTCAGTAACCCCTGGGGAATGGGTGTTTCCAGCAGTCTTCCCAAAAACACTGCCCTGGGCCACTGGAAACAGAAAATCCCCCAGGGTCACTAGAAACAGATAACTCCCAAGACACACTAGAAAATAAATTAACAGGAAATGGTTTGGAAACCAAACATCAGGAATCACTAGAACTAAACTTCTGGGGAAAGAGTCTAAGAGTTTCCTGTTTCCTTCAGGCAGGGCAGCTCCTCAGAGACTGTTCACTGAGCTATTAGCATCAGAACCACTAGGGAGGGACCAGGAATAAGGTCTATTGTCAATTCAACACAAAGTCTAATGCAAGGTCTGGGGACACTAGAAACCGATAACCCCATGGGGATACTAGAAACCGACATTCAACAATGGATTAGCAGCAGATTTGGGGTGGGAATGGGGGTGAGGGCATTATGCACAGCCATCTCCCACCTTTGGAGTATAGGCGACACAGAAGCTCAGCTGACTGAGCTGTGACTTTATGCTTCGTACCCTCCCAGCCTCAGTTTCCCTGTCCACCCAGGGACTCAGCCTGGACTCACCTGTAAGACGAGGTCTCCCTCCTGCAGCCCATGGTTCTGGGCAGCCAGGCTCGAATCTGTGATGTGCTTGATGAAGATCTGACTGCCCAGTTTGACCCCGAACTCTGGGGGGGCAAGAGGGAAACTGAGGCAGGGCCTGGGGTCTGGGCTGCCAACTCCCTGTTGAACCTCAGGGAGCTCGGCCTTGTTGCCCGCCCTGTCCTCTCCCTTCCCACCTTCCCGGCTGCTGCCCCACAGGGAGGGGGTGGGCGAGGCTCCCTCCAAGTCACCCTGGGCTGTGACCTGATTTGGAAATAGGATGGTTGCAGATGGAATGAGTTAAATCTAAAGTGACATCTTTCTGGAGTTGGCCGGGCCTTTAATCCAACATGACAGGTGTCCTTACAAGAAGGAAAGGCCTGGACACTCAGAGGGGAGAAGGCCAAGTGACAACAGGGGAAGTGGAGGCTCAGGGCTACATCTCCAAGCCTGGGACAGCCACTCCCACAAGCCGGAAGAGATCGGGAAGGAGCCGCCCCTAGAAGCTTCTGGAAGGAGCGAGTCCCTGACGGCTCCTTGACTTTGGACTTTCCATCCTTGGCAACTGTGAGACAACACATATCTGTCATTTTAAGTCCCCCAGTTTATGGTTCCTTGCCACGGCCACCCCAGGACATAGAAGGCTGTCCTCGCCGTTAATGACGTCACACCGCGGGTCTGGGGTCTGATGGTGTGAGTGACATCACCATGGCGGGGTCTCGGACCCCGGGCCATTCACCGATGTCACAGTGAGTGGGCTGACAACATCACGCCACTGACGAAGTCGTGGTTCGAGTTGATCGTGAATTACGACGGCGGACAGGGAGGTGACAGACTTCCAGTGCCATGGAACGTTGGACAATCCAAGATAATTTTCCCATCTCAAAACCCTTAACTTACTCCCATCTGGAAAATCCCCCATCGCAGGTCCCAGGATGTCGCTGGGGGACCGATATGCTTCCTGCCACACAGGAGAAGGATCTGGAGGCCAGGCCACTGCACCGCCCCCTGGCCACACTCACCTTCGCTCTCCGTCCGCCTCACCAGCACCGACTTCACCGGCTGCATCTGTACGTCCTGCTGTGGCAGCCGCTTGAAGCCGGACACCAGGGCCAGCCCATTGGCCTCAGAGCCGCCGCCCGGGCTCCTGCGCCCGTGGCTGCCTGCCCGGCTCCGGCGGCCAGCCCGCGGCCGGCGGGAGGGCTCACCCCAGGAGCGGCCGGAGCCACTGGACGAGTCGCCCTCATAGCCCCGGCCGTGGTCAGCCTCCTCGAGCGGTTGGGGGTCTTCGTCGTCGTCCGAGTCCTGGCGTCCCCGGCCCGGGGGGCTGGCCTTGGTGGCGGGCAGCTGGATCTTCCGGGGGCGCTTCACCGTCTGTGAGGGGAGGCAGAGAGGGGGGTTGGTGCGAGGCAGGGGGCCCCGGCCCCCGGCCCCTCTCTTGGCTTCCATGTCCAAGCTGTGAGATGGGAAGAAGATTCCACTTGTTCTTCGAAGTTTATGCTTATAATGTGCATGGGCAGCAGGTCTGGGGTGGGGGCTCAGCTGGAGGTCAGAGGTGTGGCCCACTCCTAACTCACAACATTCGCCAACTTGGTGCAAGTCTTGAGGATCTGGATGGCAAAGGAGGAGGTGGCATTTTCCATGGAGACCCCATTCACCATGACAATGTGATCCCCTGTCCTGAGGGAAGAGGATGGAGTCAGAGGTAGAACGGGGCCAGTTGGAGAACCCACCAGAATAATAAAACGCAATCATAGAACAGAAAATAAAATGGCACCTGGTCTCTACATAACCCCTTGCTTTTTGCTCCAAATCCCCCTCATCCACTTTTGTTTTTCTCTCCCTGATTGTTTAAATTCACTCTTTCTTTCTCTCTCTCACCCGGCAACCCCGCGGGGCCCAGAACCTTATTATCAAGAGGAGCTGAGAACACTGGGTCCTACTCAAAAGAGATTTCCGAGACTTCATGTTCCACGGGGGCACTGGGGCCACTATGACCCCAAGATCCTCTTCGAGAGACCAGGAAGTGCCTCTGGGAGAGTGAGGGCTACATCCTGGACTTGATCCTGCTGTCAGCACTAAGCCATGTGTTGATAGAGCTAGAAAGTGCCGGGCCTTTTCCAGCCTGCTAGTTTTGGCCTACATGGGGGGCTCCCACCCCCAGCCAGGCCCACCATGCCACCCTGTTACTCACTGTAGCCTGCCCTCAGCCGGCCCACCGGGCACAACATCAGACACCACCACAGACCCACCAGGCCGGTCTCGGCCTCCAGAGATGGCGATCCCGAAGCCCCGGCGGGGGTCCTAAGGGGAAAGGAGACAGGGAGAGCTTTGGGTTCCCCCCAGGACACAGGGTTTCCCCTCCTGGTGGGCACAGGGAGAAGTCAGTCTCACCTTGCTCAGTGTGGCTGTGTGCTGTTCCCAGATGGTCAGCTCCTCCATGTCCGCCACCTGGTTGGAGGGGACAGGGAAGGTGACATGAGACCATGGCAGGTTCTAAAAGTGTCTTGGAAATGGGAAACCCAGCTCTGAGACCCCTGTGGTCCAAGCCTGCAGGCGAGTTGCTACCTCTCTCAGGACCTTGGTTTGCCCATTTGCAAAATGGGTCTAAAGCCAGCAGTTCTCACCCGGGGGAGATTCTGCTCCCAGGGACTCTGGGTGATGTCAGGGACATTTTCAGTTGTCACAACTGGGGAGGGGGGTGCTCCTGGAATTGAGTTGGGGGAGCCCAGGGAGGCTGCCCAGCACCCCCCAGTGCCCAGGACAGCCCTCACCCCGGAGAACGATCCAGCCCCAATGTCAACAGTACTGAAGCTAAAAAAACTGTGGCTTTGGTGGACCAAACTGTGGGGAAGCAGAGAATAAGAGAGTTCTTAGTCTGCTTCCCCCTGAAAGTCCAGTTCAGGCCCCTGGGGAGCATCCAGGCAGGCAGGGAAAAAAGAGAAAGTAGATCCGAATCCCACCTTCGCTCCTGAGGTCAGAGAGTTTCCTCCCTGGGAAAGGCCCAGGCGGGTGCTGATTGGATGTAAGAGGGCAGGGGCTTCTGTCCATTCTCCAAATGAGGCCTGTGCCCTACTTTCTCACCAAGAGCTGGGAGAAGGCACAGCAGGCTGTGGGACTGATGGGGAAATCGAGGCCCAGGTAATGACAGCAGCTGATCCTCTGTCCCCATCATGGCCAGTCTGGTCCCGTGGGAGGCCCTGGGCTCCCAACCTCAACCTCTGCAGTCTGTCCTCCCTGTAGCCACCAGAGGGCACCTGGGAGCACTGTCCTCCTCTGCCTACAACCCTCCATGGCTCCCACCTTCCTTGGGGGGAAAGCCCAAGTCCTCCCCACAGCCCACCAGGCCCTGCACGCCCTACCCCCTCCCTCCCTGCCCTCCCCTCCTCCTGCTCTCCCCCTCGCTCCCTCTGCTCCAGCCCCACGGACCTCCTCGCTGCTCCTCCAACACGCCAGGCCCGGGCTGCTTCGGGCCTTTGCACAGGCTGTTCCCTCTGCCTGGAAAGCCCTTCCCCCATCTCCACCTGGTTCATTCCCTCCTCTCCTTCAGGTCTTTGCTCAAATGTCATCTCAGCAAGTCCTCCCTTGAATATCCAATTTAAAACTGCAACTCACCCCCCACCCCTCCACAGTCCCTTTCATCCACCTTCTTCAGCTCCATTTTCTTTCGTAACCCATGTGACCGCTTCACATGCTCTAGGTATTTTTTTTACCTCCCACCAGAAAAATGGCTCTGGAGGGCAGGAACTTTTGTCCGTCTTGTTCACGGCCAAGTATCCAGTGCCCACAGCAGGTACTTGCAGGCGTCACAGCGGGAGCTCAATAAAGATTTACTGCACACATGAATGAATGAATGAATGAATGCAGAGCTGCCTTTGTGCCAGGCACTTTACACACACCATCTCATTTTATCCACTCGGCGAAGGGGGCATTTCTGTCGATCCTGTGTTACAGATGGGGAAACCGAGGCACAGAGTGGCCAAGTCACTTGCTAGAACAGGTAGTGGGTGGAGCCGGGGAGGTCTGGCTGCACATTCTGCAGTTATATGGGGATTTTCACATCCAGGATAAGGATGGGGGCTCAGGGGGCGGGAGAGGGGGACGTGGACCTAGACCCCACTCCCCACTCCACGGTTACCAGGGGGGCAAGTCCAGTGCTCAGGGTCAACCCTCAAATCCTGCCTCTGCTACTTGCTCACTGAGGAGGGGGAAGGGCAGTATCTCTCCCAACCTCAGTTTCTCCATCTGTGAAACAGACACCCCGCCCTGTCTTCCTGGGCTGTGGTGTGGGAGGGGGCGCAGATAACCTCCTGGATGCCCAAAAAGCAGAGCCAGCCTCTGGAGATGGTAATTGCTGTTGTTAGAAATATAATAATAATGATTTTTCTTCTTCACATAGTATTCCTAAAAAACACTTCCTCCATGCTGGCTAAGAGTGAGTGCTTGCTGTATGCATGCAGACTCATTTAAGCCTCAGAACGACCTTCAAAAGTGGCCCCGCTACCATTCCCATTTTACAGAAGAGGAAGCAGAGGCCCAGAGAGGTTCAGGAACCTTCCTGAGGTCACCCAGCACTGAGGCTACAACTAACTGCCTTTTCCTTACTTTTCTTTCTCTTTCAGTGCTTATTTTTTCAAAAGGGTGTCTTTTTTTACTGGTTTTGATTTTATACTTTGCATCCTTAAATGGCCCCTGGAATTTTGACTTCTGGCCTTATTTTAAGAAACAGCCCCTGGGGAGGGAGGGGTACAGATGGCCCAGGCTTGCCCCAGCTTGTGCATCTCCATGGATACCAGAAGCTTTGTCTAAAACCCTCAGGAGCTCCCCAAGGCCCTGGGGCTCAAGCTTAATCCCACAGCCCACCTGAGCCCAGTCTGCCTCTGAACCTTTGCCATGCTGTTCCTTCTGCCTGGGACACCTTTCCCAGGGTTTCCACATGGCTGATCCGTGTCAATCAGGTCTCAGCTCAAAGGCCACCTCCTCAGGAGGCCCTCCTTGACTAGTTTGGCTAACCAATCTTCCTCCACCCCAGCACTCCTCCCTGTTTTATTTTATTTCTTTTCCCCAGCATTTAGAATCATCTGGAATTGTCCTATTTAATCATTGGTTTGTGAGTTTCTGGTCTTTCCTGTTAGGCTTTGAAGGTGAAGCTATGTCTATCTAGACACTCAAGGCCCTGGTGTTTGGACATTGGCACCTTCTGGGTGTTCCAATGTGGCCTCCTTACTAGACTTTTGCACGTGCTGTACTCGCTGGCAAACTCCTATTCACCCCTTAGAACCCCAGAGCCACTGCCCCTTTCTCCCCACCTCTCCTGGCCCAAACATGATTACTGGGGCCTGGAGGTCTGCATCCCACTTTCTCCCCCACCTGCCTCCTCCCCCACCCTCCTAGAGCCTGGGAGCTCCTTGGGAGACAGGGCTTGGGGCCCTACAGGCCCAGACCCAGGAAGAGTTCGAGGAATTGCAGAATGAAAGGCCAAGTTGGCCATGGCTTCAGCCAGGTGCCACCTGAGTTTCTAGCCTTCGGAGCCCCGCCCCCTTCAAGGTGCGCTCAGGGGGCGGGGCCGGGGCCTGATCCCCACCCCCACCCCACCCCCCGCCACGCGCGGGGCGCAGACATCGAAGGAGGCAGCCCAGAGGGGACTGGCAGTACCAAGTCGCACAAAGCCCGGGGCACATGGCTCCTGGGAAGCTGTCCTCCCTCCCTCCCCCTCCCCGCCCCCACCTCTGGGGAAACTCAGGGATACAAATACTGGAGCTGGGGTGGGGACTGGGGAGGAAGGAGGCGGCGGGAACTGGAACTGCCTGGCCCTAGGGCCTCTGGCGGGTGGCCTGGGGCCGGGGACCTGCCCTGGCGGCCTCAGTCTGTCCTCCCAGAGCCGGATCTGAGCCCCCGGGTGGCTTAGGTCGTGAAAGGGCCCGTTCGGGCTCCATTCCTGGACTGTGAAAGTCCCTCCAAATGGGGACACAGTGATTCTCCCCGAGCCCCAGCATGGGGGGGCTGCCGACCCCCTGCCTCGGCCGGGTAATGCGTGTTTCTGCTCGGTACACAGTAGGCGCCCAATAAGTGGCGATTCCGATTCCCCCTCCCGCGGCCTCACCGAACATCCCGGCCCCAAATGAAGACACAGCCCTCCCCCCGCCCCGTTCCCCCATTAGCACTCGAGCTTTACACGTCCCAAGCCCCCTGGGAAGAGGCAGTGAACGTCTTTGTTGGGCTTGGGGAGCTGAAAACCCATTTTTCTCCTGGAATCCTCCCCACACCTTCCTTTAAAATGACGACCACCCATTTTACAGATGAGCTGCAGAGACGGGGAGGTCTGGGGTCACTGGCTCAAAAGTTGCATAGCACCCTTGGCAGAGAAAAGTCAGACGGTGAATCAGAGGGAGCCCCCGGGGAGCAGATTTTGGGGTCCAGGGGGAGCAGACAGGCCCGGCTGGGCAGCCTCGGGCTAGCCACAGAGCCGCTCTGGGCCTCAGTTTCCCCTTTTGTTAGGAGGTCTCGGGTCTGACTCCCAGCCCCCGCCCATCCAGCCCGATCCCCTCCCCCTGCCGCCCGCGGCCAGCTACTCGCCTGGAATCTCACCGCCATGGCCCACCCCGGGGCTCTCCAGCGCCCCGGCCCGAGGGGGGCCTGGAAACCCTCAACCCTGGGAGGAGGCTGAAGAGGGTCGCAGCGGGGTAAGGGGTGAGGGTCCCCCCAGCTCTCGGCCTCCTCCCGCCCGCTCCGCCTCTCCGGCTGCACCTGCCTCTCTTCCTCCTCCTCCTCCTCCTCCCCGCCCGGGCCAGCCCTCGCTCCGACACGCCTTCGGGAACGCCGCGAAGGACGCCCTCGCCGCGCCCCCACCGCAGGATCCAGACTCGGGGACAGAAAAATCCACGCCGGGTTTTCCTTCCAGCCAGGCACCGGCCGGCGGCCGGGGCTGGAGACCGGCCAAGCTGGGTTGTAGGGAAGACCCGGCAAGTATCACAGTCGCTACAGGAACGGAGTCCGCGATTGATAAGAGATTTTTCTATCCGAGAAATGGGAAGGTTCCGAGGTTCATCGAGGAAGCCTCTTGGATCAGGAGCTCGTGGAGGGGCAGAGACACCCGGAACATGAAGTTGCTCCTTCTCAGATACACCCCAACTCTGGGAGATCAAGTTTTATTTCACTCAGGGGAAACTGAGGCCCAGAAAGACGCCTGGACTTTCTAAAGTTGCTTTCTAAAGCTTAGTTGCTTTCTAAAGCTGCTGCCACTGTGGCCCAGCCCTTATCCAGTACCCAGGGACCTGGGCTCTGTCTTCACACCCAGCCCTGGGCTGAGCCCCAGCCTGGGAAGGGAGGGACTAGGAGGAGAAAATTCTTCAGTCTGCTGAGGGTTAAAGGTCGGGCTTCCCTCTCCCCACCCAGCCCTGTCAGCAGGTAAGATACAGGAAAGGAAATCATCTACCTGGGGGTGGGGAGAGGAAGTCACCTGGATGGGTGGAGCTAGCAGTGGCCCTACTCACACATTCCTTCAAGCTTTTAAAAAACACACTCTGAGGCCCAACTGTGTCTGTGTTCTACCTGGCCGCCAAGGTTAGGGGGCAACAACCCTTCCCAACTTCCAGTTATCAGAGCTGGGCAAAAAGAGGAACCCCAAGCCCGCAGGAGAGAGTGGGGCACAGAGGAAACTCTGAGGGGTTAACGAAGTCTTCCCAAAGGAGGCGGCATTGCAGCTGGGGCTTTGAAGGTTGAATAAGAGTTTGCCAAGGGAACAAAGCAGATAGAATCATCAATGTCTCTGAAGCTCCCAAAGATGATTCCTTACCTCTTACCACTGCAATTGTGCTCAAAACAGTAGTCTGGAGGCCATAGCCAGGCAGAGTTGGTCCCTCAAGGGCCCTCAAAGACAGCTAACCCCCTCCCAAGACAAAAAAAAAACCTTTTCTGAAGCCCTTTCTAGTCCATCCACTTGGAACATCAGACCTGGAAGGGTTCAAAGCCCAGCTCTGTCACCTGTTTGTTGTGAGGCCTCAGGCAAATCACTTTGCCTCTCTGTGCCTCAGTTTCCCCATCTGTAAATGGGGAAATATCCCTTATATCACCAAGTGGTCAGGAGACTTAATAGGGGGCCTAGAATACAATGTACATATAAGCTGCTGCTCCTTTCCAGCTATGCGATCCTGAGCAAGTTGCTTTCCCTCTCTATGCCTCAGTTTCCCTGTCTGTAAATGGGAATAATCTATAAATGGGGATAACCCTTCAATGGTTAAATGAGTAGATACTCATCACAAGTTGAAATGAGGTCCAGAGAGGGCTTGAACCCACTGAGGGTCACACAGCAAATTTGGTGTCCAACAGCCCCAAGTTCCCCCAGGACCCCAAGCTGTCCCCATGTGGAAACACCATTAACTCAGCAAAGGCTTGCTGGGTGCTTTCTGTATACCCTGTATATCCATGTGACACCCCTCACAAAGCAATTTTGGGTAAAACAAGGTCAAAAGTTTTTTGAGTGGCTGTGTACTTGTCTTAATGAGTTGCAGAGACAATTAGAGTCCCCACTGGCCTGCACATTTAAAGGACTGCTGGCAGAGGGAGCAAGTCTGGCAAAAATCCAGCTTTCCTACGCTCGGGGCCGAGACCTCAACACCAACCGAATAAGGGGTTGAACCCATGGTAACAAGGGGCCTGGTTCATATTTACTGAGCATTTACTTCGTGCCAGGCACTGAGACACATGCCCATTTTGCAGGTGAGAAAACCAAGGCCAGAGGGGTTGACGGGCAAACTCGAGACTGTAGAGCTCTGACCCCATGGCCTTCACTCTAAATCAGTGCTTCTCAGACAGGGGAATTTACACTCCCCAACTCCCAGGAGACCGGAGTTTATTTGGAATCAAGTGGGTAGAGACCAGGCCTGCTGCTCAGTGTCCTGCCATGCCCAGGACAGCCACCTGCTACTGGTCCCAAATGTCAATACTCAGAAGCAGAGGAACCCCATACCATGCCCCTCTAAGAGAGGAACAGGGGCACCTGTCCCAGAACCCCAGAACACACTCTTCCTCCAGCCACCCACACTCTGCTCTCACGTATTCTTGCCCTGCTCAAGAACATTCAATGGCTCCCTAGTACCCATCAAACAACTTTGTTCTCGAAGCCAGGACTTTGTGCTCCTCAATCCACTTCCTCCATGCATCCATCTTTCCAACCATTCATTTGCTCAATACAAAATGTTTTGAGCACCTGCTACATGTGCCAGGCTCATAGCAGGATGAGATGAGGGACAGACGGACTTCCTGGGCTTGCAAAGCCAACCTCAGCTGGAGTGGGGCAGTCAGGGTGGGGCAGAAGGGGTGAGGAGAAGGAGGATGCAGGGAAAGGGGGATCTTTCAGAATGCAAGATCCAGAAGCCCCCTCCAGGGTGACCCTGTGGGGAAACTGAGGCCCAGAGCATGAGGGACAGGGCTGAAGTCACCCAGGGAGTCCGGGCCACCAGGGGGAGGGGGTTGGGGGGGCTCTCTGCCAGAAACTTTGTTGGTCTGGGGGAGGGGGTGTCGGGGGAGGGCCAGGAGGGACCTGGGCTCTACGGGGCTGGCCTAACAGGTCTGACCGGAACCCAGGAATGCACTGCAGCCGCCCCACGGCCCAGGCTGAGCACTGGCTCGTTTGCTCAGCATTTACTGAGTGCTCAGTATGTACACAGTGGAGGGGCCATGGGACTGATGAGACAGACCCAGTCCCTGCCCTCACAAAGCTGGGGGTCCTCTGGGGAGACCGACAGTAACCCAACAATCACACACGTCAATGAAAAGGACAACCGAGTTCCAAGAGCCTCCAGGTGAAAGATGCCACCGGGGCTGGGTGCTCAGGGAGGGCTTCCCTGGGGAGGTGACCCTAGAGATAAGAACTGAGTATGAAGAGGGGTGACGCAGGTGGAGAGGGGTCCTAAAAAGCCTGAGGGAGGTGAGGGAGAAGCTATGTCGCTATCTAGGGGGAAGAGCTTTCCAGGCAGGGGAATAGCACGTGCAAAGGCCCTGAGGCAGAACCAGGCCTGGCATGCTGGAGGAGCAGCGAGGAGGCCTTTGGGGCTGGAGCGGAAGGAGCGAGGGGGATAGCGGGAGTAGGGGAGGGCAGGGACGGGACAGGGCGTGCAGGGCCTGGCGGGCCGCGGGGAGGACTTGGGCTTTTCCCACGAGGAAGGTGGGAGCCACGGAGGGCTGTAGGCAGAGGAAGGGAAGGCCCTGACTCGGTGCTCACGGGCGCCCTCTGGCTGCTGCAGGGAGAACTGACTGTAGGTGGGTGAGGGCTGCGCCTGAGAACAGGGCGGGGCTAGAATCAGGGGCGGGGCCGGGGTGGGCGGGGCTTGGACTGAGGCGGAGCCAGGGGATGGGGCGGATCCGGGGCGGCCGTGGAGCCAGGGGCGAGGGCGGAGGCGACTGCCGTGGTCCAAGCCTGGGAGAGTAAGTGGGCAGATTCCGAAAACATTTGAATTCGCAGCCTCCGGGACTGGCTGAAAGATAGGAAGTGGGGCTGGAGGGGAGGAGTCAAGTCCACCGGCAGGTTCTAGGTTCGGCCTGGGCCTCTGCAGGGGGGAGCTGATGCCTCTTGGGATGGGGATGGGGTGGAGGAAGGAGGAGTGGGCAGGAGATGGGGGGAGGCTGCTGGTGCCGCCGGGCTGGACCCAGAAGTTCCTGAGTCACCCAGCGTTGGCCGGTGATTTCAGTCACGGGACGGTGAGGTCACCAGGGGAGTGGGTGTAGACAGGAGGGGAGGTGGGACAGGGTGAGTAGTGGAGACAGGAGTTGAGATGGGCCAGGTCAAGCAGTGTAGACAGGGTGGAGGCCAGGGTGAGCAGTGTAGACAGGCAGGAGTTGAGATGGGCCAGGGTAAGCAGTGTAAATGGGAGTGGGAAGTGGGGGGGGGGTGAGGAGGCAGGGCTAGCAGTGTAGACAGGAGTTGGGATGGGCCAGGGCAAGCAGTATAGACAGAGAGGGGAACTCAGGGTGAGCAGTGTAGACAGGAGGGGCCTGCACAGCAAGTCATGTAGACAGGAGGGAGGGCCTACCCACGGCAAGCAGTGTAGACAGGAAGGAGGGGGGCAGAGTGAGCAGTGTAGACAGGAATTGAAATGGGCCAGGGGGAGCACTGTAGTCAGGAGTGGAGTTGGTCCAGAGCAGTGTAGACAGGAGTGGGGGTAGGGCAAGCAGTATAGATGGTGGGGGGGACCCAGGATGAGCAGTGTAGACAAGAGGGAGGGCTCAGGGTGAGTAGTGTAGACAGGAGGGAGGGCTCAGGGTGAGTAGTGTAGACAGGAGGAGGCCCCACAGCCAGCAGTGTAGACAAGAGGGAGCACTCAGGGTGAGCAAGGGTCCTGAAAGGTTTCAAGGCGAGTGTGGGGAGAGGAGGAGCCAGAGCAAACGGTGGAAGGCCAAGGTGAAGGATAAAGTCCAGGGTGCTGGGTCCTTGGAGCCAAATAAAGAGTTTCAAGGACGGATTCTGGGTGCAGCAGGCTCAGCCACCAAGTAGATGAGGACTGAGGGGTGGCAATGTGGGGGTCCCGGGGGAGATGGAGGAGGGAAGGAGTGGAGACAGCCCTCCATAGCACAGAATCCATTTTCATTTCTATGGAAATTTGCAAGATTCCTTTGCTATAGCCTCAGTTTCCTACATCTCCCTAAATTGCCCCCAGGACGCCCCCCCATACTGCCGGCCCCCCCAATACAAAATACACAGCTGTAGTCTTCCTACTCTCTGTTCAGAATCTTAGGCGATCCTCCCATGAGTTATTTATGCATTTATTATGCACCTGCTGTGTACAAATACTGCTCTCAGCTGCAGGTACTGCCCTTCTGGAGTTCAAAGTCCAACAGAGAGAACAGACATTAAACAAATAGGCCCACCAAAAAAAAATAGACGGTGAACAAGCAGTGGCTTCAGCTCAAGAACACTCAATAGCTCCCCAGCATTTCTTCGACGTTCCCTTCTAGGCTCTGGCCACACTCTTGCAGGTTATCAATGTTTCTCATTGTCTTTGAATGATTTTACAACTCCGTAAATTGTAGGTAAGTGATGCTATAGCAAAGGAATCTTGCAAATTTCCATAGAAATGAAAATGGACTCTGTACTGTGGAGAAGGCACAACTGATCATTGCCCAGTGACTGTGGTGTTGCATCTATTTGTAAATTCGTTTCCTCATTCTTGATTCCCTCTGTTGAGTGTGTTAAATCTCACTGGTTCCCACAACAATGAATGAGTTAAATAAACTCCTAAAATGCCTGTCTGTTTTATATTTGTATGAAAGACATGATTTTACCTTTTGGGGCAAAATTATCCTTTAATATCACAAAACCAAAATGCCTCATTCTCCTTCAGCTGGTCTCAGCTGACCTCCCAGCTACCTGTGCCTCCACCCACTGTAATCTCCAGATCCCGGAATATTCTTCCCACTTCCTTTTCCTGCCCTCTTTCTGTTTCTCATATATCAGCAAATGTTGTTAGTTCCACCAAAATCTTTCCAGAATCTGACCACTTCTTCCCCCTTCTCTGCCTCCACCTGCTCCCAGCCCCATCCTCACCCCCCACAGTCCATCCTCCCTGCAGCTGCCAGGGGGCGCCTGTGAGCACCGAGTCAGGGCCTGTCCCTCTTCTGCCTACAACCCTCCATGGCCCCCACCTACCTTGGGGGAAAAGCCCAAGTCCTCCCCACAGCCCACCAGGCCCTGCACGCCCTGCCCCGTCCCTTCCCTGCCCTCCCCTCCTCCCACTCTCCCCCTCGCTCCCTCCACTCCAGCCCCACAGGTTTCCCCGTTGATCCTCCAACACATCCGATATGTCCCGCCTCAGGGCCTTTGCACAGATCAGTGCCCTCTGCCTGGAAGGCTCTCTCCCCAGAGATCAGTTTGCCGACAACTCACTTCCTTCAAGTCTTTGCTCCAGTGCCACCTTCTTGTTGATGTTTCTATTTAAAACTGTAAAGTTCCTCCTCTGCTCCCAAACTGTCTTGGACATCCCCATTCTCTCTTACCTTTTCCATTTCTTTTTCTTTCCTCTGTCAGACCTACCACCCTCTTACCCAGGATACAATTTACAATACAATTTACTTATTCTGTTTATTGTTTCAGGTCTGCCTTCCCCAAAACATAGAAGCTCTGCACAGGTAGGAATCTTTCTCTATCCCATCCCGGGCTGAATTCACACACTCACCCAAGGCCTAGAAAAGTGTCAGGTATACAGTAGGTGCTCAATAAATGCAGCCCCCCCGCCAGCCCCTCCTCCCAGCCATGGCTCCCCCTGACCTCAGCTCATTCCAAAGGGTGTCACACACCACCCTGGGCAAACACTGCTCCCCGTGGCACCCCGCCAGGCCCGAGGCGGAAGAAAGGCACCAAATCCCCTCACTGTGGACTTTCCCCAGTTCTGGAGCCTCACGGAAGCTCCCAGACCATGGCCCTGGCCCTGGCCCCGGTTCAAGCCTGAGTCCGGGCACCAAGTAGGGGCAGCCCCCCCAACACACACCCTCCTTCTTGCATTTTGCCTCCCAACTTGCTGTGCAGCCCTGGGCCAGCACCCACCCTCTCTGAGCCTGGGTTCTTTAATAATATGGAAGCGCCTCCAGCCTCTCGTTCAGAGTTCCGAAGTTGAGTGGGAGGCTTTATCCTGTCCCCTTCCTGATGGAGAACCCGTCACCCACCCCCCTATCATTTGCTGCTCTCAACAACCTAGAACTCAGTGACATTTTCAGAGCAAAAAACAAAAACCGAGATGCAGGGAGTCATGACTTTTGTCTCCAACTCCCAGGCAGGGTGGGATCTGACAACTCTGTCCCTCATTCCCTGGCGCATCCCCCCAGAACTCAGAGCTTGCCCGCTCCCCAGGATGTCCCTGACCAGTGAGATGACTCTGTCACCCTTGCTTGGCTCAGATAATCTGTGACCCTTGGCTCAGCCACCAGGCCTCCCGGGGCCCCAGGGGGACACAGAGCCTGGAAGCTGCCATCGGATACTCAGCTCACTGGGAAGGTTCCTTTGTCCTGACCGATCGGGAGCAAATGACCCAGAAAACTGTCACCTGTGGACCCCGCTGTTCTCCAGAATTTGTGCTTCCTTCTCTCTTCCCCCTCCCCAATGCCCAGAGAAAATACCAGCTCCCTGTCTGCAGAGGGGACAGATGTGACCGCCAGCCTGCATTTCTGAGTTGGGAGACTTTGCCCCGGAAAAGGGGTCGAGATAATCCACCACACCCCCCCAACCCCGGCACCCCTCCAAGTCTTGGAGGTTTCCAAAGCAGGGAAAGAGGAGATGAGATTTTCTGAAAGCTTGGGGACCTCTTTGAGAAGTTCCAGGTGCCATCCTACGTCCCCACTGTGGCTTTGGGGTGCAGCAGGAGGCCAACCTGGGCCTTGGCAGGTGGGGGGCACTATCACTCCCCCCAGCTTGGGGGTCAGAGGCAAACCTGTGCCCACCTGAGACAACAATGAGTCTTTCACGTCTCTGGCTGCGGGGCCCTGGGCAGACTGCCAGGGGCTGCCACCACCAGCCAGATAATCCCTTGGAAAGTATGTCAGATGCCCACACAGCAGTGTCAGCTTCCTGCTTTCCGGGGAGCTGGGTGGGGGAGATGATTGGGGGTTGGGGGGGTGGATGTCCCAGGTCCCGGCTGGGGAGACGGTGGGCAGATCGAGGGGGTCTTACCTGGCTGGGGAGCTGGGTGGCCTCTGGGCAGGTGGCAGGAGCCAGGGCACAGATGCCCGCTTGGCACGAGGGGTGGATTGGGGACCTGAGGCCTCCTCTCTGACGACCCACCTGTTTGCCACTTTCTCCTCCCTCGTGGAAGCACCAGGCAGGAGGGGGCCTGGCGCAGGAGAGCAGGCCAGTGAGTGAGTGGGCTGGCCCATTGGGTGTGTGGCTCTGTGTGGCTCTGTCGCAACCTGGGAGCAGCCGGCCTTAACCCTTGCTTGCCCAGAGGCCAGGAAGACTAAGCCCTGTCCCTGTCCCTGGCGTTCACAGCCAAGCCTTCGGTGTCAACCGAAAGCCTGGTGCATAGAATGTACTTGGGGGACATTTGTTGAGTCAATTATGGAATGAATGTTTCATGTCTCTCCTAGCTTCCCCTGCCCTCACCGTCCCCCTTGTCCTTAGATGGCCAAGCTTTGGTGCTTGCTGCATTTTCCCCCAGGTATGCTCTCCCCTCCCATCTTGGCAGAGTTGGCTCCTTCCACTTCCAGAGCTGAAATCGCATCCTGCTGCTCTGCAGGGAAAAGCCAGATTCCTGCATCAGGAACTTTCTACCCCTTCCAAGCTGTGTGACCTTGGGTAAATCACTCAGTCTCTCTGGGCCTCAGTTTCCTCATTGAAAAAAGTAAAATGAAACAAGACAAAATACTAGTACCTACTTCCTAGGGTTGTTTCGGGCACTAAATGAATGAATATCTATAAAGTGCTTAGAATTCGTGCTAGGCACGCAGTAGGCCTGCTCCGTAGGGTAACGTAGCTACTACCCACCGTGGCTAGTCTGAAAAAATGAGATGTCCTGTGATTGCTAAATACAAAATGGAGTTTGAAAGCTTAGTATGCAAAAAAGAACATAAAATAGCTCAGTGATTTATTTAATATAGATTTCACGTTGAAATGATAGTATTTTGGGCCTATTGGGTTAAATGAACTATGTTACCAAAATTGACTTCACTTGTGTGTGTGTGTGTGTGTGCGCGTGTGTGTCTGTATTTGTTTTTTTACTGTAGCTACCAGAAAAATTTTTGATGATAGCTATGGCTTACATTATAGTGCTATTGTGCTAGGCGTTTGAGTGTATTACTTCCTGAGCCCTGCTTTTTTCTATCACATTGGTCTTTATTTCTTTAACTGTGTTAAAATATACATAACTTGAAATTCATCATTCTAATCATTTTAAGTGTGCAGTTAATTACAAATTAATTAGTGAGGAATTAGTTACCTTCACAATATTTGTCTTATTTTTGTAAGTGTTTATTAGCTGTGGAAACTACCTTATATCTTATATGTATTATATAATATTATATATTATAATACATATAATTATACATTATATTGTATATATTTTGTTTTATATTATATATCATATATACTGTATACTATACATTACATATATATATTATATAATATATTATACATGTATATAAGATATATACAAATACATTTATCTTATATATATACATACATATATACAGATATGTACACACACATATATCTTGGTATGTCTTAGGGTGTTTGCTTGCCATTTGTTTCCCCTTCTGGAAGGTAACCTGGTTGAGGTCAGGGATTTTGTCTTGCTGTGCCAGTTACATAGTAGGCGCTTGATAATCTCTCACGGAATGAAGAAGTGAATTAATGAACCAACGAACGAAAGAATGAACAAATGAATGAAAGGCTGGACTATGGGGAGGGGCGGGGACAAAACGCGCCAATCCCCGCCCACCCGTGGGCTGCACCTGCTGGCGGTAGAGACCGCTCTGGCCACCAGGGGGCGACGGAAACCACACAACATCCCGGGTTCGATCCCCGGAACTGGGGATGGAGCGAGGGGTACAAGGAGACGCCCCCCTCCTTTCTTCCCGGCCCCATCCCCCTGCCCCTCAACACCACCACCAGCTTTTTCTTTTAAGTTCCCACTTTTTATTAAAGTTCGACCTGCATGCCTTTCAGAAAGTGGAATGATTACTAAGATTTCTTGAGAGAAATCAGTAGAGTGACATCAACTCCTCAGTTTCCACAAGTCCATTCATTCATTCATTCATTTGTTCACTCCCTTCCTGTAGCTGATTATTTTGACATTTACTTCCACGTCTCCAAACAACGTGTCCTTTTCCACCATTTCTTAATGTTCTCGTTTCAGCATCGGATTCCCACCAGGAGAGATTCAGAATCAACCCTGAATATGGTTCTTTGTCCCCACCATGGCTTCGTTTTCATTGTCCTCATCAGAGCTCCATTCCACACCCCCAAGCCCTTCTCCAGTTGTGCAAGTCGGTGGTTCTCAAACTCCAGGGGGTATTGGAATCTCCTGGTGGGGGTGTGGGGGGGATCTCATTAAAAGCTACATTTGGGGGCTGCACCCACAGATTTCTGACTCAGGGGGTCTGGGGTGGTTGGATGGGACAATCAACATTTCTAACAAGCTTGTGGGTGACGCTGCTGCTGCCCCAGGGACTCTGGTTTGAGAACCTCTGGTCTAAATCTTCTCTCAAGGCAAATTCAAGATGGCGCAAGAGTTCCATCCATTTCGCTTTCCCAAAGAACTCTCCCTGGAGTCTCTGGATTAGTCCATTTTGGCTGGGCACCCTCTATTCCCCACCCAGCTGTCCTCCAGAATCATCTTTCACAGCCAACCTGGGGGTTCCCTCTGCCCTCCCCCGGCTCCTGTACCTGATGTCTTCTCCTTCCTAGACTTGCTTCCTTGTTTTGATGGAGCATGTTTCAGAAACATCTTTCCAGTCGTGACTTGCCCCGGCTTCGTGGCTGCCAGGAATTCTCAAGGAATCTCAAGTCAAAACCCAAGAACATCAGCCTCTGGG
The DNA here is from genome assembly GCA_004027775.1 of Bradypus variegatus. NCBI lineage: Eukaryota > Metazoa > Chordata > Mammalia > Pilosa > Bradypodidae > Bradypus > Bradypus variegatus. The sequence goes on along the minus strand of PVKY010002293.1, from coordinate 5,372 downwards.
GAAGACAATTTGGCTATTCCTCAAAGAGTTAAACATACAGGGTATTAGAATAGATAGAAGGGAAAAAATTGGAATGGTGGAACTGCAACCTATAATATCCTTTGAATTTTGTTGTATCGCTACTTGTTAATTTGTCATTTGAAAGCTGTACCTTTCTGTATATATATTAGATTTCACAATAAGGAAAGGACTGAAACTATGGTACTGTAACTCATGGGAACTGTGGAAATTTCCTATATGTCTACTAGTTAAATGATGATTTGGAAGATGGTACCTTTTTTGTGTATATGATATGTTTCATAATAAGGAAATAACTGGAACTATGGAATCATAACCTATAATATTCTTTGAAATTTGCTCTTTACTTGTTAAGTTGCACTTGGAAAGTTTTCACTTTTATGTATATATGTTATATTCTAAAATAAAAGAAAGTCCTCCAGACACTTTGCTGCCCAAGGGGAGGGAAAAAAAGAGTTAAACATAGAATTACCACACGACCCAGCCTGATTCCACACCTCAGAATTGAAAGCAGGGACTTGGATGGATGTTTGAATACCCACGTTTGTCGCACTGTGATTCCTAATAGCCAGAAGGTGGAAGCAACCTTAGTGTCCATCGCCAGATGAAGGAATCCACAAAATGTGCTCCATCCAGATGATGGAATATTATTCAGCCATAAAAAAGGAACGGAGCTCTGAAACACACAACAACATAGATGAGCTTTGAATACATGATGTTGAGTGAAAGAAGCCAGACACAAAAGGACAGGTATCATCTGACTTCACTTATAAAATAACTAGACCGTGCAAATTCATAGAGACGGAAAGTAGATTCGCGGTTATGGGGGCTGGGGGAGGGAGGATTGGGGAGTTAGGGCTGAATGGGTGCGGAATTTCTCTTTGGGGGGGAACTCCCTCCCCAGGCAGGGAGGGGCACATTCTCTGGGATCAGACAAACCTGGAAAAAATTCCTGATTCCTCTCTTCTCTAACCAGGAGGCCTGACATCCCCACCTGCCCCCAACAGAAATCATTGATAATGGAAAAATAGCAAAGTTTATTAATACCCAAATCAGGACATCGGTGTGAATATCCACCCAATTGGCTCATCGGCTCATTAGTAAACACAGCATTACTCATTATTAACAACAGAACAATTATTTTTATCACAGTATAAATAGCACTGATTCCAGCACAATTCTTACAGTGATTCCAAGCCAGGGCCTTCACCTCTCTGGGCTCCTGGATTTCTCACGTGTAAAGTGGGGGAGATAATAGCACCCCTAGGGTTGACTAAAGTATATCAGATATTTATTGTCTTCCAGTGCCAGGTTCTGTGCTAAGTTCTGGGAAGATACTAGTCATGAAAAAACAACCTGTCTCTAATTTATGGAGATGCCATGTGCAAAGGCTTCGAGCCTAATATTTAATAAGCACTCAGAAATGTTATTTTTATTATCATGATATCAATATCAAATATTGACTATGAAGCATCTCTATTAAACGTCAAATATTAAATATCAACATTAAAACTGAATATTGTTGGGTTGTCCTCCTTTTACTGTATGGATGGATGAGTAGAAATATCGGGACAGAAACTACATGAAAATGGGATGGGGGGATGATTTGGGTGTTCTTTCTCACTTTTATTTTTTATTCTTATTCTGATTCTTTCTGATGTAAGGAAAATGTTCAAAAATGGATTGGGGTGATGAATGCACAACTATATGATGGTGCTGTGAATGGTTGATTGTACACCATGGATGATTGTGTGGTATGTGAATATATCTCAGTAAAACTGAATTCAATTAAAAAAAAACTTGAGTATTGTTATCAACACTAATATTAAATATCAACTTTAAACACCAAAAACTAAGAGGATATATTAAACGTTGAATATTAAATGGATTATCAGCAATATTACTAAATATAAATATTAAACATTGAATATTAAATAGCAATGTTAACTGCTATTTGGATATTAAATATATCAAAATAATATTATCAGCACTAATGTTCAGAATAATGAATATTAGAAATAGCAAATGTTGAATAATAAATATCCATATTAAACACCACATATTAATACCAGCTATCAATATTGGCACTATTGACATCAATACTAAATGTTGCATATTAAATACTAAAATAGAATATTATCAATACTCATATTAATATCCATATTAAACATGGAATATTAATATCAAGTACTGATATAAGCATTGATAGCAAAATATGAAATGTTGAATATTAAATATCAACATCAAATTGACTTTTATCAACATTAACGTTAAATATCAATATTAAATACTGAATATTTAGATAGCAATGTGAATGCAAATTTTAAGTATCAATATTAAAATTAAGTTTCAACACTGAAATTAAGTATACTCTCAGAAATGGAACATTTACATAGTAATATTAAATACTGTCCACATCAATATTAAACATCAACGTTAAACATTGAGTATTTAAGAATTGAACGTTGAATGCGAATGATGGATGTTGAATATTAATACTGAATAGCAATATCGATATCGATAACAATTTTAAGCGTTGGCTATTAAATACCATACCAAACATCGACTATTAACACCTATATTAACGCCATATCAATATTAGTTCTGACGTCAACGTCCTTATCAAATACTGGAAATGCCATTAGCAGATGATAGGACGGTGCACTCCCATCGCAGGACGCGAGGGGGCGCGCAAGGCGCTCCCGGGCACAGAACGCACGCAGGCCCCACCCCCGCGTGCCGGTTGGCGGCGCGCGCCCAGCGCGATGGCGCCTCCAGGCCCCGCCCCCAGCCCCGCCCCCGCGCCCGCGGCCCGGCCCCTTCCCTCCGCCTTACAGCCGGCGGCGGCGGTTGTTGTTAAGCGGTGGCGGCCGCAGCTCGGGTCGCAGCCTCCGGCCGCCCGCCCGCCCGCGAGTTCGCGCGCGCCGCCATGGAGCTGGAGGTGCCGGACGAGGCGGAGAGCGCCGAGGCGGGGACCGTGCCCGCGGAGGCGGCGTGGGCCGCGGACAGCGGGGCGACGGCAGGTAACGGTTTCGGACTCCCTCCTTCCCCTCTCCCCGAATGGACCCGCCTGGGCCTCCCCCGCCGCGGCCCAGTGGACCCGTCCGAGCGCCGAGGGGCGCGGGTCCCGCCGCCTGCGGGAGGCTGGAACGTTCCACTCGGGGGCGCTTGCGGGGGGGGACGGAGCGCGCCACGCCGGGGCCGGGGGGACGCGCCGCTGGGGGGACCGGGGAGGATGGAACGCCCCGCCCTGGGACGCTCGGCGTGGCGCCGCCCACTCGGGGGTCCCTGGGGGCGACCACCCGCCTGGAGGCGCGGGGGTGGGCGCATGGGAGGCCGTGGGTGGAGCATTCTCTCTCGGAGGCTTGCAGGGAAGTGGTCCCCACCTTTCCCGAGGGAGGGGTGGGATGCGCCACTTAGGGAGGAGGTTGGGGGCTGCCTCGGGCTGGGGGTGCTTGGGGGCGACATGCCTCCCACCTGCGCTTTTTGGTGACGGGGTGGTTGCTCTGGGATGGCGGGGCACCCCCATTCTGGAGGCGGCCTGGGGTGGTGGGGGGTGACACTGCCCCAGATGCAACCCCCCTGCCATGACCCACTCCTTTGGGGTGCCCCCCACTGCGAGTTCCAGTTTCATGGCCCCAACCCCTCCTGCATTAGCTATCACCCATATGGGCACACCTCCTTGGCCTGGAAGAGTTGGGGCTGCTTGGGGTGCAGGTGTGTGTGTGTGGGGGCAGCTCTGAGGCCGTCTGAGTCAGCCCCCTGGCTCCATCTCCTCTTTTTCTGGAAGTCTCTAGACCTGGGTGTGGGTGCACTGCCCACTTCCCTACCACCTTACCAGGCTTCAGTTCACCCACTGGTGAAACGAGGGGTGCAAGGGAATGACATTTGGAGGTGCTCTCAGTGCTGAGGCCCTGCCAGCAGGTGATGTGGGGGGGGGCTTGGTACCTTGCCCCCCCCAAAGCCTCCTCCCCGGGCACTGCCTGGCTGCTGTAGTTGGGGCAGGGGGCCACAGCTTCCTCGTGCCCCTTGTGCCCCTCTCCTTGGCACACCTCGCTCGCCTTCCCACAGAACAGGTATGGGGAGGTGGGCAGCCAGGCCTAGCCCCATGGGCTCTCCCCTGCCTGGGTGAGGGGCCGTGGGCAGAGCCAAGCCACTGCCCCATGGAATGGTTCCTTCTCAGTTGAAGTCATACGCTACCAAGTAGGAAGTTTCCGGATCTCTAGAATCCTCTCCCGAAGCTTCCTTGGCAGGGGGGGAGATGCCAGGGTGCTTGGGAGCTGGAAGAAACATCTGGGGAGAGAGAAAGAGAGCGAGTCTAGTCTCCTACCTCCCAGCTCCCACCCCCAGCCCACCCCACCCCTGGTTCTGGAAAACCCTCTTTGGTTCCTTTCCCCTGCCATCTGGAGCCACTTGGTAGATGACCTGGTTAATTCCGACGAGCCTATCGCCTCGCCCTTGCTCTTTGCCAATGGCTAGTCTCCTGAGCTGGGCAGTGCCAGGTGTGGTTGCGGAGCACCCCCCCGAAGCTGAGGTCCCCTTCCCGGCCTCCCCTGACCTGGGCTGCTCAGAGGCTGAATACCCAGGTGGGCTGAACACAAGGAAGCCGCATGGCAAACATTGTCTTATCAGGTCTGTGAGCTGATCGGGGGGCAGATAAAGTCCCCTGCTCCGGCCACAGCTGGGTCTGAGCACTGGGGAGCCCTGAGAAGGAGCTGGCCCTCCCTCCCTACCACGAAAACCCCTGAACCCCGACTCTGCCAGCCAACCATTTATTTCACTCATTTTAAAATTAAGAGCTGCCTCTTCCTCTCTGAACCCCTATTGCCTGTTAATCATTTGCACTTTTTCTACTGCTCGTACAAATGTATAAACATAAACGGGACTGTCTGGTTTTTGCCAAAGTGGTTTCACTCTATAAGAGGTTTCTCTCAGTGCTGTTGACATCTAATGCTGGAAAATTTTTTGCTGCGGGTGGGTCGGTTGGGCTGCACTGTGCATTGTAGGGTGTCGAGCAGCCTCTCTGGGCTCCTCCACCTGCTAGATACCTGTAGCTCCTCATTCCCCAGACAGGACAACCAAAAATGTCCCCAGACACTGTCTGGGGGTGTCTGTAGGGCAGAATTACTCGTGAGAACCGCTGTCCTATGCCTGCTCCGTAATTTGCTTTTCCATCTGTAATAATCTGGATTTTACCCTGACATTGGTACGATGATTTTCTTTCAGAGCAGAGTCCAGCGTAGTGGTTAAGGGGTGGAGATTCTGGAATTGTACAGCCTGGGTTTGAATCCCAGCCGCTGTGGGGCCTCGGAGCGTCATGCCTCAGTGTCCCCATCTGTAAAAGAGGTCGATGA
>PVKY010002292.1:9273-26451 GCA_004027775.1 Bradypus variegatus | reverse complement strand
TTCTTCCTTTCCAATTTGGATGTATTTTATTTCTTTGTTTTGCTGAATTGCTCTGGCTAGAACTTCTAGCACAATGTTGGATAATAGTTATGACAGCGGGCATCCTTGTTTCGTTCCTGATCTTAGAGGGAAGGTTTTCCGTCTCTTACCATTGAGTACTATACTGGCTGTGGGTTTTTTCATATATGCCCTTTATATATTGAGGACGTTTCCTTCAATTCCTAGCTTTTGAAGTGTTTTTTCAAAAAAAGGATACTGGATTTTATCAAATGCTTTTTCAGCATCTATTGAGATGATCATTTGATTTTTCCCTTCTGATTTGTTAATGTGTTTTATTATGTTGGTTGATTTTCTCATGTTGAATCACCCTTGCATACCTGGGATGAATCCCACTTGGTCAGGGTGTATAATTTTTTTAATGTGTCTTTGAATTCGATTTGCAAGTATTTTGTTGAAAATTTTTGCATTTACATTCATGAGGGAGATTGGCCTATTGTTTTCCTTTCTTGTAGCATCTTTATCTTGTTTTGGTATTAGAACTATGTTGGCTTCATAAAATGAGTTGGAAGTGTTTCCTTTTCTTCAAGTTTTTGAAAGAGTTTAAGTAGGAATTAGTTCTTTTTGGAAAGTGGTAGAACTCCCCTGTAAAGTCCTCTGGCCCTGGGGTTTTATTTGTAGAAAGCTTTTTAATAACTGATTGTATCTATTTACTTGTTATTGGTTTGTTGAGGTCTTCCGTTTCTTCTCTAGCCAGTCTAGGTTGTTTGTGTTTCCATGAAACTGTCCATTTCCTCTAAATTGTCTAGTTTGTAGGCATAGAGTTATTCATAATATCCTCTTATGATTTTTCTATATCTTTAGGATCCATAGTAATATCCCTCCTCTCATTTATTATTTTATTTATTCGAGTCTTCTCTCTTTTTGATTTTGTCAAGTCTAGTTATGGGTTTGTCAATCTTGTTGATCTTCTCAAAGAACCACCTTTTGGTTTTATTTGTTCTATTTTTTTTTCCCATATCATGGACCAGTTCCAAGATGGCAGATTTGTTTATTTTTAAGGAAGAAGAGGTATTTAAGGAAGTAAAGTATGTCCTTAAACAGATATAAAATTTTAAACTATAACATCTAGGAAAAAAAATATTTTAAAATTGATGGATTCCATTGACAAACCATAATACCAATTTAAATTACCACAGTAAGCACTGGAGCTCCACTTCGAAGATAGAATAAGGATTTGGTTTCTAAAAGCCAGTTGTACAAACGCAGAACTGCCTTCGCAGTAGTTCGGGTGAAAAGAATCTAGGCTTTTGGTTGATCCCAAGTGTAGACGGGCATGACTATGAAAACATGGCTGTGAACTTCCTTGTATTAATCAAAGTATTGTCAGAGGAAATGTGGCCTGAAGCAACGTCTGGTACATAGAAAGCTCAACATTAGCCTGTGTTGAATGAATGAACAAGCAAAGGAGTGAGTGGATGATTCATTCTTTGGGCTGGACAGTTAGCATCTGGGAAACAATGTCAGTTCTGGTCTGAGCCTCCCTTTACAAAGCGTGATGATACCTAGGGTGGCCACAAGAGGACTGCTGGGGTCAGAAGCTGTCTGGAGACCCTGTCTCAACGAGGAAAAGTGGGGTGAGTTCCCAGAAACAAATCCTCATGGGGACACACCCCCAATCTTCAGCTGCCAGTCCCTCTCATGTAGACAAACTAATGTTTCTGTTTAAATTACTTCAGAGGGCAAAGTTAGAACATTGGGTAAAAGTTACTCTAAAGGACATAAAAATCAATAAACAGTGTGACTTTTAACGAAAGACCAGTCAGATGTATGCCTTTGGATAATTTTGAACTGAGTTGATGGGTTTTATTGAGCAAACTGGCCTCTGCCTATCCAATATGAGATGGGAGTATGGTGGGAAGAGACTGATCTTTTTTTTTTAATCCAGTTTTATTGAGATATATTCACATACCATACAGTCATCCATGGTACACAATCAGCTGTTTGTGGTACCATCATATAGCTGTGCGTGGTACCATCATATAGCTGTGCATTCATCACTGCAGTCAATATTTGAACATTTTCTTAAACCAAGAAGAATAAAAATAAGAATAAAAAATAAATATAAGAAGAACACCCAAATCATTCCATCCCCTCCCACCCCACCCCACCATATTTTACAATTTAGATTTTGTACCCATTTTTCTATGCATCCATCCATATGCTAGATAAAGGGAGTGTGATCCACAAGGTTTTCACACTCACACTGTCACCCCTTGTAAGCTACATAGTTATACATCTATGCATAACTTCAAGAGTCAAGGCTGCTGGGTTGGAGTTTGACAGTTTCAGGTATTTCCTTCTAGCTATTCCAATACACTAAAACTTGAAAAGAGATGGCTATATACTGCATAAAGTTGCCCTCTGGAGTGACCTCTCAACTTCATTTGAAATCTCTCAGTCACTGAAACTTTATTTTGTTTCATTCACATCCCCCTTTTGGTCAAGAAGATTTTCTCAATCACACGATGCCAGGTCCAGATTCATCCCCTGGAGTCATTTCCTGTGTTACCAGGGAGATTTACCCCCCTGGGATTCACGTCCCATGTAGCAATGCTCAGCTTCACTGACTATTAGGGAAATGCAAATCAAAACCTCCATGAGATATCATCTCACACCTACCAGAATGGCCATTATCCAAAAAAGCAGACATGGCTGATCTTTTGAATCTGTCTGTCATTCATTGGCTGTGTGATCTTGTGTAACATTCTCTAACTTCCCCTTTTTCTCTTCCCAGAATAAGGGGATAATGATACCTTTTTTGGGGGATGACCAAATAAATTTTGCATAAGAAATATCTGGTATGTGGTAGATATGCTTTAGAATGTAAGGTGCACACAGGTCCCTTTTCTCGGCAGTGGTTATGTAACTGCTTACTTTGTGATAATTCATTGAGTCATTTGTGTATTTTTCTGTATATCTGTTATGCTTAGCAATAAAAATGATACAAAATATTTTTAAAAATTGAAAACAAACTTGAATTAATAAGTGCAATAATAGCCTTTATATAACCTATAAGATTACTTTGTTAAAAATTTAATCTCACTTCATTTGAAGGGAATAAAAATCCTCTCATGTAAACATGTAAATAATTTCTTATTTTGCCTGATAGTATATGTCAATCAAGAGAGGCTTGAGGTATATTTGTGATATCACTCATGTTAAAAAATATTCCTCAAACTAACTTCTTCTGCCATTTACAATATTTAGCATTTATTTCCAAGATAATGTACATGTCATTGTTCTTTTAGGTAACTTAATTAGATTTTACTAACCTGAATTTCCCAGATCTCTATGATCTCCATAGATGCACATCAAGGAAGGCCCTTGAGCCCTCTGAAATTTTATGCAAAATGTTATGATGTGTGTACGTGTGTGTGTGTGTGTGTGTGCACATCTTTAGTGGAAGGGAATTCACAGCTTTTATCAGATCCTCAGAAGCTCAATGACCTATAAAAAATCAAGAACCACTTACCTGAATGAACTTCCTCAGAAGCTCATGAGATACTTATTTAAATCTTTGGGAATGCTCCATGGACATTACTCCCTCCATCCTCTGCTTTTCTCTTCAAGAGTGATTAATAACAGCATGGCGCTAGCTTGGCAGACACAGGGGGTGCTTCAGAGGGGCCAGCCCTGTGCGCAGTGCTATTAAACATCTTCACTGGTGACTCGGATGATGGAATGGGGAACATGCTCACCTTGTAGGAGGATGTCATAAAATCAGATGGGGTCGGAAACCTAGGGGGATAGGATGGGAATTCCAACTGGTCTTGACAGGTTGGAAAAATGACCAGAATCTAGTTACAATGAGGTCAACAAGGACAAGGGGAGAATCATAAAAACCAGGGAGGGAACATAGGCTGGCAAGTCTAGTGGAAAGAAGTGGTTAAGGAAAAGCCAAATGACAAGAATTCTAAGGACTGTTAAGAATCACAGGCTGAGGGTTAGAGATAAAGGTAAAACCCTTGCGATGGAACCTGCGACTTCGGAAGAGTATTACTGAGAGAAACAGAGGCTTTTTGTTGCCTGGAACTTAGATCTGGCGATTGAGGCATCATCTGTTTCTTTGAATACTGATGATTTCCAAGTAGTTATTTCCATGACGTTGTTCTGTTTTTGAAGACACGAACAGGCTTGCACATATGTGCATAGTGGATAAATATGTATTTGTGTATTTGTGTGTTTGCATATGGGTGTGAGCACAGTAGCAAGAATCTTAGCTACGTTTTGTTGTTGGAGTCTCAGAAGCTTAAAAGGCATCTGTGTGGGAATTTTGGAGAACTGTTCAGAAAAGGAAAGGACACAATGAGAGGAAAAGGAAAATTGAAACTTGAAGATTCATCATCTCAAAGAACAGCAAATAAATCTAGGGCAATGTGCTGAAGAGAGCACGGACAATTGCTATGTTCTATGAAGGTCCTCAAGAGAACTGCAGCCTTGGGTAGTGCTGAGAAGGGTTTTGATCATGTGGGGTTTTCTACTTGTAAGCACAGAAAAAAATTAAGAATAGTTCTATATGTAATAATTACCTAAACAAATTGAGGTTCCGCATTGTTAGGGACATTTTTATTTCCACTAGTAACGGATTTTACAAGGGGGAATAACTGAGCTTTGCTCCTAATTTTAAGAGACTCTTCATAATCCTTTATAAAACTTCAGTTAATTAGATCCAGCTCAATGCAATTGTTGTAAGCCAGTTGTTATGAGTTGCCAGGTACAAACCATTTCCCATGAAGCATCAGTTGCCACTATCAGTAAACACAGTTTTCTCCAAGAAACACATTAATGATGTATTTTAATAACAAATATTTTTAATCTCAAAGTTACAAATCAACAGACCTTCAATCCAGTATAACAAAATGTCACATATTACAGAAAAGCTAGTTGTCCTTGTTAGCAAAGAAACTTGAATGAAACTCAGCTTTTTGATAAGATAGCAAATAAATACACTTTCAACTTCAACTTAGTAGCTGGTATTAAATATCCATTAATCTTCCTCTATTGGTTAATGGATAGTGAAGGGATTTTCTTCTCAGTGCCCCTGGTCTAACAGTTTCCTAGTTCTTCATTTTCATCATGAACATAGGCTTATCATCAGTCACCTTGTTTTACTTTTCCAGCCAGGGGTCTTTTGAAAAAAAATATGGCATTCATAATTTTCTGTTTCCACATATTTTTGGCCAAGATTGCCAGGAGACAGAAGAATTAGATGATTTCTAGTACTGAATCAGTGATTTTTAATTTTCATTTTAATATTGAAAACATAAGAATTATGTATTTATTTTATCTCTATAAATAAATATGTAATGGTATAACATGTACACTTCATTTAACCAAACTATTTGCTGTGGATGCTTCAATCTGCATTTACCCTAAAAATATTTTAGTTGTTTTGGAATGTAATCACTATTACCTTTAAATTATGTATAAAACCTTTCATGTGTCCACTGCTATGCTAGTTTCCTATTGCTGCTGTGTAACAAATTATTACAAATTTAGTGGTTTACAACACAAATCTGTTATTTTACAGTCTGTAAATCAGTCTCAGTTGGCTAAACTCAAGGTGTTGGCAGGGGTGGGTTCCTTCTGGAGGCTCCAGGGGAGAGTCCACTTCCTTGCTTGTATCCACTTCCAGCTGCCTCCTGTGTTGTGTGTTTCGATTCCATTTTCCATGGCTCTGCATCACTCCAACCCCTGCTCCTGTCACCACATCTTCTGTGACTCTGATCCTCCTGCCTCCCTCTTATAAGAACTCCTGTGACTGCATTTAAGGTCCACCCCAATAGTTCAAAACACTCTCCCTATCTCAAGATCCTAAAATTACTCACATCCTCCATCTAATGGCAACATCTGGAATGGTTTGGCAGTGCTTCAGCATTCATCGCCAATAATATCCACATGCCTTGCTCCAAGGTTCCAACAATGGTAAGGCTCTAATATCAAGACAGTTTCAACAGTAACCACATTTTTTTTCTATAAAGATAAGGGTTATTTTCTCAAGCTCATGTACAGTATCAGCACATCCCTACAGTGTAAGTAAATCCCATATGCTTCCTTGGTAAATCAGCCAGGATGGAGAGCCCTTTACCGCTTCCATGAGCTGGCTGCTCCTGCCTGCTTCTATGCAGAGGTTCAGGAGCACTGTTTGCATAAAGATAATCTGATTCACTACATGCTCTGAGGAAGACAGCTGTCATTATCATTTCTATTTTTATGTTTGAAGAAAGTGAAGTGTAGAAGTCCATGACGCCTATAAGGACATAACCCTGACATCTGAAACTAATCTCTGAGTTGTGCGGCTCAGTGGTCTTTGAAGACCTTTGGCTAAATTGTATCATTTATTTTTTTTTATCTTAATTTTCTTGATTTTAATAAAATGAGATCAGAGTCCATGAGCATCTCCTTGTTGAATAAATATGAAAAAAAATCACCCCAGAATTTTCTAGTATGGCTGAGTGATTCTCTATATTAATTAGCACTCTCAGTGCTGTCTCATCCACACGGGTAAAGATGTACAAGGAAGACAGACTTCCCTGGCTCCAGAAAATAAAGTTTTATAAAAGTCTGTTAGAGGATTGAATTGTCTTTCATATGGTTTACAGTATACCTCCTGAGCAGGTTGCAGTCAGTGTTTTCTTCCAAAAGAAGCTGTTTTTAACCCTACCCTCCTAACAGATGGGTCTTCTCTTACTTTATAAAAGATGACAGGAAAATTACATTACCAAAAACATCACAGAAATGGGGAGTGGGGAGGTGTGCCATCCCGTAGTTTACTGGGGAGTGGGGGGTAGACGAATATCAAAATAGAACAGAAGCAGAAATAATGAATTTGCCTGCATCAGTCTCTTCTTTCATGACCTCATCATGCAGGAGACACCAATCAATTTCATGACAAGGGATATTAAAGTGGAATTTTTGACTGCCTTATCAAAAGCTACCTGGCATCAATTGTTTTCACAGTATTTTTTCCCTGCAAGCTTTGAATACCTCTTCAGCAGTCTTTTATTCCAACCAATCTTGTTCCAATTTCTCTTTCCCACACAAAAAAGGTTTTTCTCTCCTCCTTCTGTTTTTGATTTTTCCTTTCTTAGCAGAGGTGCATGAATATTATTTTACACTCCACTGTGGCCGCATCTCCATTGATCAGGCAATAAAAGGTGGGTCTGAGGCTGTGTCATGACCCCCCAGAGTTACAGTCCACCAGGAGACGTGCTGCACATCTGCACAAAGGAGCAGTGCCCTTCCTTATTATAAAGGGTCCAGCTTAGGCCAGGCGTTTCCAGGGGAAGGAAGCTTCCAAAGAACACTGAATTCTTAAGTGCCATCTGCACATCACTCTCCAGCCTGACAGCAATGACAAGTGTTTCAAAATGTCCTCCAAGCAATCGTTAGGGTCTTCATTCTTCTCTGTGTGACCTGCTGGAGCTCATAATGCATTACAAATCCCAACTTTAAATTGCTTAAGAGCTGAAAGCCACAGGGGTTTTCCTATCCAGAATCATCTTTATTATTACTGATGGAGACACATCTGAGAGCTTGGAGTTGGTTCACATGTGCGTTTATTTGAAAATCGTTAATTGCTTTCTTTTAGTGTTTGCAGTGCTTTCCGATTTTTCGGTTAAGGGCATGTCTCAGTTACTTAGACACATCTCCATACAATGCAGTATAATTAGCCATGACTTGGTGGCACATTTATTTATTTACATTTTTATAAGTCCAAGATTTAGTATTTTCTTTCAAAATTCAATTCAAGTCTTCCTTCTATGGTGTCTTCCACTCCTCCTCCCAATTTCACTTTTCTCTTATATGCATATGTTGTTTGTAGCATATGAGTTGCTGCTTCGCTATGTACAGTGGATTCTGTTGTTCTTTCATATCTGAGGTTTCAGAGTGAGCTCATCCGCCGGATGTGACTTAGAGATGTGCTTGGATTGGCTCACAGAGAGTTTTAAGAATTCTTGAATTAGGGACCAACATTTGAAAACAGTTTGGTTACACTTAAAATTCTAGATTCTCCGTCTCCCCGGAGACCAGGCACATCTGGCATCATGGGGCTGTCGCTGCGGAGCCCTCACTCACGGCAGCAGTCGGCCTGAGCCGGGGCACAGCTGCCCCTGGGGTGGGCTGCAGGGTCTCGGGTTCACCTCGGTCCCCCCAGACATTATGCTTTTCTTCAGATTACCTTCCTGAACCTATGGATATTTGGGATCGTGACACCTGTCTCCACATGTCTTTGCAGAGTTTTGTTTACTAAACCAGGTTATAAATTCCTCGGAGTCAGAGATCATCTTAGAGTAAGTTTTCTCCATCCTTACCCTGCCTTCCATAGTCCTGGAGACACAGTCATTGTTTAGTAAATTAATTTGTTAAAATACATCTGCTGTGTGCGGCTGGACATATATTGAGCTTCTCAAAGAGCTGAGGAGGAAAATCTCCCAACAGTTCACAAGAATGAAATGATTCATCTTCCCAGCTCCTTTGGAGGTACACAAGGGACATACGGATCAGAGATTAATTTATGGTGTGAAAAGGCTAACGTTTAATGAAACTCGTCCCAACTGAATGTTCAGGGAAGATGTAGATGCACAAAAAGTAATTACCTATATTGGAAATTGCCCTGCGGGGGTTCGTAACAGCCAGGCTTCAGCAGCAAGCGCCGTGGTCTCTCGGAGAAGGGGCTCTGCCCCCTCCAGCCCCACGGCCTCCGGGAGCCCTCGTGCCCGGCGAGCAGCACCAACCCACCCCGTGGCCTCAGTCGGCATCTCTCACCCGCTCACAGATTCCATCCCCAGCTGGACTACGGTCCGTTAGAAATGTCCCGTCTCAGGATTCTCGTCCTGCTACTGCCTTTGGTTGTGTAAAGAATATCTGAAATATACCATTTGAGAGCAAGGGGGCTTATGAGATTCATTGTCTTTATGTCTGAAAATTTAATTGAACATACCTCTATTTTTAAATAACATCTTACAAATATTAGTTCTTAGGAACTTGAAATTCTCTGTTTTTTATTCCCATTGTAAAATGCAAAAGGAGTTTAAGCAGAAAAAAATACGGAATTATATACACTTAAAAGGTATGGTTTTGGATGTTGGCTTTTCAATATACTTAGAAATAGTTGAAAAAATATGTATATTTTGTGATGGATAACAACTAAAGTATACAAAACAGTACTTATTTAGCAATCAAATGTTAGTGACAGAGACTCTAGAAGTAAATAAGAAACTATATTGATTTTATAAAACCTGTTTAGGAAAATAAAACCACAGAATTGTTCTCGTGAGAGTATCACATACTGATAGCTTTCTTATCTTCTTAGTGGAGAATACTGGACCCAATGTCCCAGATAACTCGCAATTAAACAGGGAACTTGCTGGGAGCTTATCATCTGACCCAGCAAAATGTGAAAATAGCTGGACATTGAGGAAGGTGGCAGATACTATCAACTGAAAAAAATGCAATGATGAGAAATTAAGAAAAAAAATCTAGGAGAGTGGGAAAATCAAACTATGAATCTTTCTGGGCACAGCACGTGTGTTGTCATGTTATAGAGCCTTCCTGTGTTCTGCCTTAGCTCAGGGCTCACAAAGCCCTGCTGGCTTCCGTCACCTGATGAGCAATGCTCCTCGGCTCGCAGAGGCTCCGAGGGCACCGCTCTCTGGCAATTACTGTTCTTGTGGAGCCCTTAAAACTGTCTTTTTTGTATCTTGTGTAAAAAGGCAGGGGCTCAACTATCAAGTTGAAAAAGTCCCCAAATGGTTAAAATAAAAAATATATATAGTTGGGCCTAGTATTAAGCTTTAGTTACCTGGAAAGTTTGTGATTCCAAGAGTGTGTTTGTGTATGTGTGTGTGTAACAGAGAGAGAGAATAAGAGAGAACAAGTTCTAGATGTATCTTTTATGATTATTAGTATTATACTAAGTTTAAAACAACTTTCTCTAATAACCATAAGCAGAGATATTAACATAACAGAGACATTTTTAGACCAAACTAAGAGGGACAAGTTTGGTATAGTAAAGTTTCTTTCTGTAGAGTGTATTTAGGAAGGAAAATGACATTAAGATTCCATGGAAACTGACTGGTTAGGCTGGTTGGGAGTACAGAACAATAGAGAGGATCACAGCGATGTATGACATGGACTTAAATCACTTAAATACGCAGAACTCAAATGAAATTCAGAGATAGGGAGAAGGCTTGTTCAAATTGAAGTACAGTCAAAAGTTTTGTTTCTCAATTATTGGATTAGTCTGTCCTTCCTTCCCTTTTTTCTGCCTCCCTCCCTCCCTCCCTCCCTCCCTCTCCTCCTTTCTTTCCTCCCTTCAGTGATAATGGCATTCATTTGAATTACAGTTGGGTTTATTTGTTTAAGTTTGCTTGCAGTTATAGGGTTTATCCACCTTCTCAACTTTGTTGATTAGGCTTTATTTTTGGAATATGCAGCACATTAACATACTTCCAAGAGCAAAATCTGTTCAAAAAAGTACCCTCAGAGAAGGGTTACATCCTCCCATATTCCTTTTATTCCTCTTATTTCCTTTACTTCCTTATGCAAATTGTAGCCAGCTGTACAGGTGAGTCTTGCTTTTCTTCATTTTTAACCATATCTCCATATTGTTTACAGAGATCTTTTGTAACAGTAGAGTTCAATTTTTTGTGCAATTTTATTGAGATATATTCACGTGCCATACAGTCATCCAACAAAGTGTACAGTCATTCACAGCATCATCATATAGCTGTGCATTCATTCATCACGGCAGTTTTTGAGGATTTCCATTACTCAAAAAAATTAAGAATAAAAATAAAAAATAAAAGTAAAAAGGAACACTCAAAACATCCCATCCTCCCCCCACTGTTCATTTAATTTTTGTCCCCATTTTTCTACTCATTGGATAAAGGACATGTGAGCCACAAGGTTCTCACAATCACATGGTCACACCATATAAGCTACATAGTTGTACAGTCACCCTCACGAATCAAGGCTACTGGGTTGTAGTTCAACAGTTTCAGGTATTTCCTTCTACCTATTCTAATAAACT
The DNA here is from genome assembly GCA_004027775.1 of Bradypus variegatus. Lineage (NCBI taxonomy): Eukaryota > Metazoa > Chordata > Mammalia > Pilosa > Bradypodidae > Bradypus > Bradypus variegatus. Next base: position 15,356 of record PVKY010002292.1, on the reverse strand, counting down.
AAAATTGAAAAAGTGATATCTCTATAATGCATAAGAATACCCTCTGGAATGACCTCTTGACTCCATTTGAAATCTCTCAGCCACTGAAACTTTATTTTGTTTCATTTCTCTTCCCCCTTTAGTCCAGAAGGCTTTCTCAATCCCATGATGCTGGGTCCAGGCTCATTCCCAGAAGTCTTGCCCCATGTTGCCAGGGAGATTTACACCCCTGGGAGTCATGTCCTGTGTAGGGGGAGGTCAGTGAGTTTACTTGCAGAGTTGGCTTAGAGAGAGAGGACACAACTGAAGACAAAAGAGGTTCTCTGTGGGTGACTCTTAGGCATATTATCAGTAGGCTTAGCTTCTCCTTTGCAGTAACAAGCTTCATAATGGCAAGCCCTAGAAAAAATATAGATTTTACACAAATAAACATCTCTTCCTTTGGTCTCACATAGAAGTTGAAGTTTTAAAACACAGTCAATATCATTCTTTATGCTTTAGTCTGATTTGCCTTAGTCCTAACCAAGTCCATTTCGTTCATATCTCTAATTGAAGTTGGATCTCTTTTTCACCTTTCTCTTTTTCACCTTCTGTGTGCTGCATGAGGTAATACTGACATTCGTAACTGCTGAACTCTGGCTCTGAGTATCAGATGTCACACAGATACTTGAAGTTCCAGGAACAACCAGGTTATACACAAAGAGCTCAGCATCTCAGAATTTAGAAACAACCATTATGGCTCACGAATAGATGTGACTGCTGTAAGAGCTTACAATCTAGGAACCTTTACCATAAGCCTTCCCCTGATAATCTATGCTCTCAGATTCAGTTCTTAGAGTTTGCACATAATAGTTAGTCCATATTAGTGTGGGGTGTTATAATTTTTGTCTTTTTGTTTCTGGCTTATTTCACTCAACATACTGTCCTCAAAGCCCATTCACCTTGTTGCAAACCTCACCACTTCATTCCTTCTTGCCACCTTTCAATATTCCATTGTATTTATACACCACAGGTCACCATTCCATTCATCAGTCGATGTACCCTTAGGCCACCTCCATCCATTGCCAATCATGAATACTGCCGTCATAAGCACCAGTGTGCAAATGTCCATTCATGTCCCTGCTCTGAGTTCTTCCCGGGTTGCAGGGCCGTGTGGCAACCCCACACTTAGCTTCCTGTGGGAGCACCACACTGACCTCCAGATGGGCTGCACCAGTCTACTTGCCCAACAACAGTGAATAGGGACATCCCTTTCTCCACATTTTCTCCAGCTCTTCTATCCCTCTGTTTATTTTTAAAATAGTTTTATTTGTGAAACATATAATCCATCCTAAGTAAACAATCAATTATTCCCTGTATAATCATACACTACCACAGTCTATATGAGGACATTTCCATTTCTTCCATGAAGAAAGAGGAAGAGGAAGAAAAAAAATGGATAAAAAAAGTAAAAGATAAGAAGAAAAAATAAAAATAAAATGAAATAAAATACAATGAAAAGATCAGACAACAACCCCACCACCAAGAATCCCATACCCCTCCCTCATGTACCCCTTATAGACATTTAGCTTTGGTACATTGCCTTTGTTACAATTAATGGACACATATTACAATGTTACTGTTAAGTATAAACTGTAGTTTGCATTGATCATGTTTTTTCCCCTATACTATCCAATTTTTAACAACTTGCAATGTTGACATTCATTTGTTCTCCCTCATGTAATAACATTCTTATATTTTTACATGTAGTCACCATCGTTGACCACTCTGGGTGTTGCTCAGTTATACAGTCCCAATCTTTATCTTCTGTCTTTCCTTCTGGTGTCATACATGTCCCTAGCCTTCCTCTTTCAACAGTACTCATACTCAGCTTTTTCAGAGTACTTACAGTATTGTGCTACCTTCACACAGTATTGTGCTATCCATTTCTGGATCTATACAATCCATCCTTCTGAGCATTCTGTAGTCCTTCAGCATCAAATGCCTGATCTCTGCCTTCTTTCTGTTTCCTGATAAACTGTGTTCTCAACTTAAACTCCTGAAGTTCACTCATTAGTGTTAGTTTGTATTAGTGAGACCATCCAGTATTTGTCCTTTTGTTTCTGGCCAGTTTCACTCAACATAATTTCTACTGGCCACCATTTTGTCTTTTGGATTTTATATGCCATATCTTATTTTATTTTTTTTTTCTCTTTCTCTTTACCCTTACTAATATTCATTCCTACACTCTTCTACTACCATACCAAGTTATAGAAACATTAGTTAGGAGGTTATTGTATTTATCCAGGCATTGTTTTGAAGACCTTAACTCACATGGTGGGGTCAAAGAACAAATGCAAACACATTTTGAAGGTAATGCCAAGAAGACTTGCTGATTGGCCTAAGGAATGAAGAATCAGATAAAGAGCAAAAGATAGTTCAAACCAAATCAATCCGTTTATGGAGACAAAGACATGAGAAAAGAAAATGTCTTAGACAGTGCTGTCAATGAGTTTGGTTTGGGACAAGTTGAGTATAAGTTTGTGGGGGATCAGAAATAAAATATTCATTAGGTAGTTGTAAATAAATGTATGGCTGTAGCATGAGTAAAAGCCCAGACCTGGAGAAACAAACTTAGTATACATCGCTATGGAAGTTTAGTTGAAGATTTGAGAATAAATATATGTTTCATGGAAAATGGCTTAGAAGCCCATTGCAGTTCCTAAGAAGATACATATATTTAGGAGGCAGAGAGAGTGAACTACTGAGAAAAACAACCTTAAGGCTCAGAATGCTGAGTGTGCATCATGGTAAACTATGAGAATCAGCAGACTTGGGGCCACAGGGCTTGGAATCCAGTCTTGATTCTTCTGTGGAAAGCGCTATCTAGCTTTGGGTGAGCTTATTATACCCTCAAAGCCATAGGTCCATAAAGCAGGGATAATTATGTCTTCTCCTGGGTTACTGGGAGGTTTAAATAAGTTTCTGTAAATCTATTGATATATTTGTATTGCTGTAGCTATATAAATGTAAAAGCTTTTTCTCTAAACTATGAAGTAGTAGATAAATATATGTTATTATTAGTGGCTCCTGGAGTTATAAAACTGGAATTCTGACAACATCCATAAAAACAAAAACAAAAATAAAAAGACAGCAAAAAAGTATTCTGTATCTTTAGTGCTCATCTGTGCTTGTAAGTGTGTTTTTACGGTGGCCACCCTGTCAGCTCTCACTCCCTACTGCTGTCTGGTAGCGCCCCGTGTGCCCAGCCATTTACACTAAATGTTCATTTGTAAGCTGAACACTGAGTAGTTGTGATTGTCTCCAGCAACAATAAACAGTCTCCGTGGGCAGGGAGCTGGGACTTGAGGCGTTCCCTCGGCACCCCCGCCCAGCTTTACGACTCGCAGCAGCTGGATGTTCTTCTTGTCTCCTTCCTGGGCCCTGACTACTGCATGAGTGACTGAGCTTTCCAGAGGAAATGAACTTGACAGAAGTGGGCGTCGTTCTGTGTTTGGTTTGCTCCAGGGCTGCTCTATTAAAGGCACAAGTGGAAAACTTTGGAGATATTCAGGCGAGAGGTTTAAAGAAGTCAAATAATTTAGCCTTAAGAAGACAAAGCCATGACAAGAGCTGGATCACATTCTTCAGTCTCCATGAAGGAGAGTTAAAGTGGACATTTTGCATGGTTTTCACTCTTAAAAATGTGGATGAGTGTGAGGAAATATTTAACTGACATTAAGAACTGGCAGGGATAACTCTGAAATCTTTTTCTCTGTTGCTCTTTAAAAGTACGTCAGCTTTGCGCATCTTTGGAATGGTTTAGATAGATTCTGATAGAGTGGTGGTTTCTTCAACAAGGAGAAAAATCTCTGTGCTCAGAAGTAATTTTTTGTAAAGACTGGCATAACACACTGAATGTTAGCTGGCATTCCTAGGCCAGTCTGTGTTCAGATTTTGTGAAAGTAATTGCATGTGTACAACACTATTGTATTATCCACAGTAGATTGTTTCATAAATCATTTACTGCTTACTGTGGTGCTTCCATTATGCTAGTACATACCTTAGAATAGTATATTTTTGTATGAAAATGTTTGGATTATATAAAAAAGGAATGAAATGTAAGATGAATATTACTCAACACTAAATATGAGGAAGAAGCTTTTTATGTGTATCAAGGAAACCTGGCATCAAGCTAAAATGAAAGTTTGGATTTTCTGCATAAAAATTTTTGATTGCAGATTTTATTTCATTTTTGCTTTTCATCCAAGAAAATACATACTAGGGCTCTACCTAACTGTACTTAGATTTATAATAAACAATACAGAAGTGGAGGTATTTTATTTATTTATTGCAGATATTCTTTGTACACCTGTGTGCAGAACACTAAGCTTAGCAGGAAGGATGGATTCCTTCAGAGCAGTCAGGAGCTTGCCCTGTGGAGATGACAGCACAGACCGACATACACATATGAATGAAAAGTTACCTATATATGTGTATATGGGTCTGTGCTCTCTTCTCCACAGGGCAGGCTGGGGCATGGAGGGGTTATCTTAGTATATATTGGCATATTAAGAGCCAATTTCACACACACACAAAATTAAAGCTCTATCTAATTAAATAGAAATGAACCTAATGTGCCCACGTTTTCTAGGGTTAATTCAGGCCACTGAACACTTTGGTGCATCTGGGGAACAAAAGATACTTTTATTTAAGTAACTGCTAACAAAGATAGAGGAAAGAACAATTTTCTGGCATGCCCATTCCACCTTGCATGTAGTAACCAAAATCACCATTGTAATCATTTCCAGAAAAACACTGTTATTTCACATTTTAAGCTTCTTCAGTTCAGCATTTCCCTCTCCCTCCCTCTTCCCCGGGTTGATTCCGAGCTCTGGGAACCTAGACACAGAGCTGCAGGGTCAGTGGGGAGGGGCCCTCTGCTCTCTGTCTTGATCTGTCCTCAGTGGGGGCCCACTGAGATGTCTAATTGTGTTTCTGTTGTTGTTGTTGATGAGGTTTCTTCCCTCCATAAGGCTGGCATTCTGTCAGATACATTCTGTCAGATCTACCCTCCATTATGGTGCATGCAGCTTTCCCCAAGAACATCCTTTCTCTCCGGGCCCACCAGAGCCGCTTTGGGCTACTTGTCTTTTCCTAGCCAGCCCTGGTGCCCTATACAGATGGATATGAAGGTTCCTCTTCGGGGTCTCTCAGCTCCTGGCTGCCTCTGACACCCCACTCGGCCATCTCTCCTTGTCTCTACTCTAGACAGGGGCTGGGCTGCCCCCGCCCAGATGTCCGGACAGGAAAAGGGTGCAGAGTTCTAGTGTTGTTTCCTGCCCACCATCCGGGACTCAGCCCCTGCCCTTGCTTTCTTTACCAAAGCTCAGAGGATCTTATGCAGTTCTAGGTGGGGCATGGGGTGCCCAAAACAGCTTGCTCAACATGGTTTCTTCCAGAAGGCTCCTGCCATGCACAGTACATACATTTCCATAAACACGTCTGTGTGCTCTGGTGCCTCCTTGCTGTCTTCGATTGGGAAGGCATAGGTCATCAAACATGCTGATGGAGGAGGAAGAATTTCCATTAACTCTTCACATGTCATCCTGCATCCAGGGAAAATAATCCTGTAATCCAAGAGTGTCTCAGTTCAGGTCCCAGAAGGAAACAGAAAGCTCCCTCGGATAGGAGGCTGAAGAGAACTGGATGAAGGAACCTCTTATTCGGCAATTTTAAGAAACCAGCAAGGGATGTTGAGGCCCCAGGAGGACTAGTAAAAGGGAGTGATGGTTACCAGGGTTAGGCCTTGGGGACAAGAGGAACTGATCCTGGAGCCCCGTGGGAGCTGGAGTAAAGGGGCTGCTGGTGGGCAGTCTGAGGGGCTGTGGTCACCCCAGAACCAGAGCACAGAGCAGGGAGGTCCTGGCAGAGTGGAGCAATGTCCCAAACTCTCTTTCTCCTGTGCTCGCTGGTCTCTGACTGCGGCCTCCTTTGTCTAAACCCACGTGGAGGTCAGAGGAGCCCCAGCAATGGGGTCCAGGGGTGTCAGCCCTGCGGGGCCCACAGCAGAGCAAAGGAGGGTGGAGAATGGGTGGGGTGGGTGGGCACGAAACACAGAACAC
>PVKY010002291.1:0-26353 GCA_004027775.1 Bradypus variegatus | reverse complement strand
TTCCGTCCAAAGTAGACTGCCTTTTTCTCCCAACTCACCCAAAATGTTCCTGTAACAATAAAACCTAACACTTATTGAGACACAGCACTAAGCATTTAAGAGCATTATTTAATTTAATCCTCCCAGCAGTCTCTGGACAGGTTCTAAATTACTTGCCAGGGTTCCAAACTCAGGAGGGAGGCAGGTCACCCTATTAACCACTGAACTGAACTGTCTCCAGAACCTTCCAACACCCTCCAACCTGCCATAGTTTCTAATGCTTGCTTTTAGACAAGAAAGCACTTCAGGTAGCTCCCTAACCCGGGGGTGGGGGGCGGGGGATGGGGAGGCGGGGAATGTGATTAGATTAAAAAGAATGCCTCTGGCTTCTGCGGTCCTCCAAGTTTATGGCCTAGGCTAAAGGCTCTAACAAAGCTTGTTCTCCTTCCAGACTGCTCCTCTCCTTCCCCGACCCTTTGCAGGGAGGAGAGGCGATTACAAGTCCTCTGGGCATGCTGCCATTGCCAGGGTACTCACTTTTCAAAGCAAACAAAAACACATGGCAACACATCATCATGCCTGCCCTTTTAAAACCAAATTCACTGGCACCAAAAGATGGGCATGTGCCCCAATATGATGTAGAGAAAAGGAAGAAGAAAGAAAGAACAAAGGAAGGGAAAACTGTGAGGGAATCTAGAAAGACACGTGCGCAAGGTTTAATTCCTGACTGGTGGTATCTGAAAGCTAGTCCTCTTCATGAAATCTTGAGACAGAAATCCAGTGGGGGGTGAAACCCTCATGCCAGCAAACAGCATCCCCTAGTGGTCTTACCAGGAAACGCAGAGAGTGGAATCTGTCAGCCTGCCCAAGCAAACTGGACAGGGGAAGCTGTCATTCATTGAAAGGATGTCCCCCTCTTTTCTTGACCACTGCGTAGCACTGTGAGCAGTAAAGCACCGTCTTTCGCAGCTCACATTCCTCCTTGGGGCCCTGGCTCTTGGGGTAATGCTTCCACCATTCAAGCAACCTGGACCAGCACAACTCCTGGGCTTTCCTGAAGGGGCTCTCCCACCCAAGACTTTACAGGAAACTTGAAGACTGTGAATCCCTGTGAGATAGCAGCATTCCTGGTACACATCATCCTTAGTCTTCTTCCCCTGCCTGAGGTGCAGTCACCTCTGAGGTCCTAGCAGAGATTACAGGACAACACACTCATCCTACGTTCAAGGAACTTGGGCTTTAAGGCCCCCCAGCACACACTGCCTGGCAGAACAGCCAGTGGAGCCCCTCACCCTGAGCCCACCTGCAGATGGCAAAACCAAAACACACTTCCTCCAAGAACCAACACGCAGTTCAGGGTGGCTCCTCAGCCTGCCAAGGGGGCTACTGTGCGAACACACTTTCTCCCCCGGAGACCCCACATCCTGCCTCCCTGGCTCCAGGCTCCAACTAGTCTGAGCTGCCTCCCTAACAACAGAAACAGAAAACAGACACGCTCCATCCAGCTAGATTCCCCCATCACCCCAAGCTAGAAGCAAAGCTCCTCCCTCCCCAGTTCTCCACTTTGTTTTTCTATATTCCGCTGTGGCTAAGACGGTCTCCCTTTTTAAAAAAGTGAAACAGGAGAGAAATTGTTTACTCCTGTGGCCAGGACTTCAATTAATATAGGACTGAGGTCTCTGGGCAGAGGGGCTCTACCTAGGGAGGCCAGGACTGGGATTGGGAAACAAGAGGCTCTTGGGGCACCCTTCAGCCGGTTTTCAGCACTCTCTCTCCATCCTTCTTCTCTGGCACTTCCCCTCTTGCCCGTTGTCCCTCCTCTCCCACCTCTTACCTGTCCTGTGACCTTTGGGCAGGTGCGGGGAAGAGGGGCGACCAGCACGCTGTGGGGAGTCAGGAGGGAGTGCTAGGAAGGTAGCACCTGGGTATGGCTCGAGCTACAGCAGTTGTTGACTCTGAGGAGCAGAAAAGGCAGAGGGTGACGGGGACTGAAATGCAAAACAGGAAAACACATGTGTGACTCTGGCCGGCAGCGGGGAGGGGCCAGGGGTTGGGCTGGAGCTGGGACTGCCTGGTCAGACCCAGAGGACCTCAATGACAGCCCGCCTCCAGGCACCTTCTCCACTCTGGAATCTCAGCCCCTCCTCTTCTTTACCTCAGCCCCAGTACTTCCTTGTTGACCTACATTTACTGAGCACTTGCCCCTGACAGCCCTTACAACCTCCCTCTCCCCCTGGTTCCATCTCCTACTCATCTCCCACTCAGCGCTGTCCTTTAACCTGCAGAAGTCATATGATCCCTCGGATAGAGCAATGGGATTTTGCAGTCCCATCCCGAGTTTCAGTGCCATTTCAGCCTCCATGTGAGGTAAATACATGCCAAGAAAAGCCAAGCACACATCTGAACACCAAACTAGTCCACTCATAGCTCAGATTCCCAGCTGGTTCAGATGATGTGTGTGTCACCAGATAATAGTCAAGCAGAACCATAGCAAGTGGTGGGCACCCTAGGAAGCTGAGTGACACACTTTCAAACCAGTATTTATTTAAATATTTGCTCAATGTTTATTTCTCAGAATAAAACCTGTAAGTCTCTTCATATTCACAACAAAGGATTATTACATGAATTCTTCATATACAATTTTCTGAAGCAGACAACTTCTTGGTAGGCATATTAAACCACCTAAAATGTAGACAATAGCATAAATCTTTCATCCTCAGGGAGTGGAATTTCACAGTGCATTACGCAGTTTCAGAATTCCAGCTGTGACTGCTGCCTTTAGCTGAGTTTTCCCTGCAACTTGCACCTGCATGTTACAAATTTACACCAGAGATAGGGAGTCTGAGTAAGTAAGGAGTTGTCAAGGATTCTGTGTGTCAGTGGGCAGGAGACAATTTACATCTCACCAAGAGCCAAAGGGAGAAATCAGAATTCACTGGGACTAAATGTCTAAATTATTCCAACAATATTTAGCCTCTTTAGACCAGGCTGCTGGCCCTTAATCCCATTCTGGAGTCAGGTTCAAGTTGTAAGTAAGGGGAGTCCTATGAAGACAGACCTAAAACTGGCCCTGTTGGCACTGGCCCCTCACTCCACGCCAACCACACTGGCCTCCTTGTTGTTGCACGCATCAAGCATGCTCCTGCCTCACAGCTTTTGCAATTGCTATTCTCTCTCCCAAGAGCATTCCTAGTGTTCATTCCCTCACTCCATTCAGGGCTGTGCTCAAACACCACCCTTTCCCTCTGTCAATCTCTATCCCTTCACCAGGCTTTACTTTTCTTTCTTGGCACCTAGTATCACCTAGAGGTTACTTATTTGTTGTCTGCCTCCCAACCAGAACATAGGATCACAAAAGCTCTATTTACCACTGTATCCCCAGGGCCCAGCACATGTGCACAGTCAAGAAATATTTGCTAGATTCATTCACTGCAAGTGAACGAATGAAGGAACAATGCTGTTCCTCCTAGACTGATTTCCCAGCTGGATGGGCTCCCCAGAATGTACATGAACTTGCCCTCCAGGCCCCCAAAGTGCTGCTGCTCTAGCTCCTAAGCGAGGAGTATTCTATTGGGTGGTAATGGATTGAAGGGAGGGAGGAAGGTATGATTTTCACAGTTTTACTGGGAGGTCGAGAATGGTTTGAATCAGCATATGCAATGTTCTGAAGCAGACAACTTCTTGGTAGGCATGTTAAAAGATTTAAAAATGTAGACAGTAGCATAAATCTCGCATCCTCGAGGTTGTAAATGGGGTTGGGAGGGGGTGGAAAGCCACCACCACCCCGGTCCTCGCCCCGCCCCCCCCCATTTAATGCTCTTTCCCCGGATCTTGGGGGCGCCTAGGCTCCTCTGTCCCACACCCAGGCTCAGAGGACGGGTCTGGGCGCGGCGTGGAGGTGAAAGCGACAGCGACGTGCGACCACCGCCTAAGGGTGAAAGGATAGAGAAGGCAGAAGGAGGCAAACGCTCAGATTCACGCAAAGCGGGTGGGTTCAAGTAGCAGAACCACAAACTCCTAAGCATGGACTCTTCCCAGACGCCCTAACCTCCCCCCTCCCCTCCCGCTTCCTCTCCTACCCTCCCTGGCGATCATCGTGGGCCTGTCCCTCGCCCGGGTCTAATTCCCGTCCCCCCAGGCCCGCCCCCGCCCCGCTGGCTAGCCGCGCTCACCTTTGCACCTTTCTCCCCTCTCCCTCCCTCCACCCACCCTCGCTTCCCATATTTCCCTCTATGTCTTGGCCCTCGCTTCCGTGGATCCCGCCCCAGTATCTCCCCTTCCCAAACCCCGACCCCAGCCACCGCCTGCCCTCGACGCCCTTCTAAAGAGCTCGATGGCCCCTGTTGACGAGTCTGGCTGCCAGGCCGAACCAGGCCGTGCCTTAGGGAAAAGGACCCAACCCCACCCGGCGTCCCTTCCGTCCCTTCCACTGGTCAAGCAGTCGCCTCCCCTCCCCGGGCTCCAGAAAGCACTAGAAGAAGGGGTTTTGGTGGGTGTTGGCGAAGGGCGCAACGGTCGGAGAACCCACAGGCCCCACGACCCAGAGGCTCCTCTGCCCTCCTCGCTCCGCACAGCCGCGCTGCGGCGGGGTGGGAAAATGACAGCGGATACTCTTAGGGACGCGTCCTCCGCCCCAGGAACGCTCTGCTTCCTCTTCCTTCTCTCCCAATCCAGCTTTAGCTGGAGGCCCGACCGGGATCGGCGGGAGCCCCAAACCCTGGTAACCCCAGTCTCCGGCACCAGGATGCTTGGCTGAAACTCGGATGGGACGCGAGACTGGGAAGCCCCATGGTGGGGTGGGGGGCGGTGCCAGCTTGCCGCCAGGGGAGGGTTCTCCCAGGGGGGCGTCTCCTCCATGCTGGTTTCCCAATTCCCCGCCCCCTTGGGAAAGCTATTGCATCAGCCTCGAAATCCCAAATTAACGTGGTCTCCACCAGGCCGAGAAGGAGCTGTTGAGCAGTAGAGCCACCGCCAGACGGCAGCAGTCAACCAAAAATGGCCCTGCCAAGGGAACCTGGAGGCTGAACTTCCTTCCCTAAGCACCTTTCATCTGAAGAAGCGTTGCGGTACCTTGGACACAACGAAAGCGGGAGTTTCTGGGCTAGTTCAAGAAGAGGGATCTGGAAATGCTTCACTACGTTTTAGGTCTCAAGGATGACTTGTAAATAATACAACTACCTTTTTATGCTTTTGGACAGTCCAGCTTTGGCATTTTTTAAAGTCAATTTTGACGCTCTGCAGAAATGCACAGAAAGCCTCCCACCCTCAAGACCAGACCAGTGGAAAGGCACGCACAGCTTAAGGGACTTCACAGCTGCCAGGTAAGAAAGAACAATGTAGTCTAAGGTCATAATTTACCCATCTTGAAGCTGGGTCATTTGATAAAGAATTTAACCAAGTACTGATTAAGAAGGGATTGACAGCCCTGGGAAAAGAAAAGGACTCTGCTACAATAAATTATGTAAGTAATAAGGAAATAATATGCAAAGCAGTGTATGTGGATGGGTGGTTTATGTCCCGAAGACGAAGACAATGAAAGAATGTGGAAATACTTTGCAAGCAGTTTACCCTTCTCTCCGCAACTTCCTCAACCTTAGAATCTGGTCACAAGCACGCAAAAAGGAGAAATGGTTGGAAAATGAGATGGAATCAACTACCCAGTATCAACTTATGTTCTCTGTCATCGTTATTCATCACAACCATTAAAAAGCACCTAATTTCCCAAAGCAAAGCATTTTTACAAAAGTAACTCTATAAATACAGACTTGCTAGTGCAGAGGATATTTGAATAAGCATCTCAACAAAAAAACATGAGTGTATAAAGAAATGTTAAAGCCAAATACAGGCCATAATACCCTTGAGAAGAAAATTAGTTTAAAAAGGAGAACTGTTTTGTGGCCAAAAGAAACACCAGAAGAAAGTTCCTCTTCTGTTGCCCAGGCTGTCAGGATCCAAGAGGGAAGATGTGAAGAGCTGAGACTCCTAATGCTTCACATTGCTCTTGACTCCAGCCTTTACCAGATGAAGTCCAAAGGTAGCAAGAAATCTAATCTGGGATAATGAAGCTGCTTTCCTGTGGTTTTTGGCACTGATGAAATCATCGAGGAGTGCTGTCCAGGTGCCTGACCCCCTCCTCCCATAGTGTTCCATGAGGTCCCCTGGAATGCTGATGATGTCAGCTTGCTCTCTCACATGTCCGCTCTCTCTCAAAATCCCAACCCATATTTCCTGCTATTCACAACCCATAGATTGTCCCCCTGCCACATCACACTAACCACGTCAGAGGCTGAACTTGTCTTCCTTCCAAAGACCTTTCCCTCCCAGATTTCCCAACTCCAATCAAACTTCCCATCCTGTTTCCAAAATCCACCAGCTCTGGATCCTTGACTCCCACAGCTACTAAATGATCACATGTTCACTTCTGCATGTGGAGTTCATATTGTCCGTGTTATTGCTCACTTTAATACATGTGCCCTTTTCTATGATTTTGCAAATCAGTGGTGTTTCCCTAGTGTGAGAGCTACTAGGAGATAGGGCTGGTTCAACTCCTTTGTATAGTGTCAGTGGTAGTGCCAACCTCTCTTCTTTCCTGTCAATCCTGAACAGTGACAGTTTGGTTACTCTTCAAGCCCTTGGCTTCTACAACTTGATTCCCCAACTGTAAACTATTTCCCAGGATTTCAGTGCTGTTTATCTCAGCTGTCTTATCTCAATACCAGACAAAGGCTCATGGAGCCAGGCTTGGGAAAGGTGTCACTCAGTCTTTATTTTTCCACTAATGTAAAACAATAAATCAACAGTCACTTTTTGGTTCCTTTTCCTGATCTCTAAAAGACTGCAAGTAATACGTAAAATGATTGCTTCCTGGACTGTCCTACCTATTTTACAAGTTTATTATGAAAATCAACTGAAATCACTTATGCACAAGTGTTTTGATAAGTAAAACTGAAATTTATGGATGTAAAATGGTAGTGGAACTCTGTTGTTTTACTCCCCCTTTTTTGGAGATGGGGGTGTCTGTTGGCTTCTAGCCAAGTTTCTTTTGTTCCTATCCCCTCTTCTGGTTCAGCCCCAGTCTATACCATTCTTTTTGTTATCAGAATAGTAGCTTTTACTTCTTAAACCAGGATCCACCCTTCCCCTCTTTCAAACCACAGCTTAGAGCCACCTCCTATGGAAAAACTTCCCAGTCTTAGAGAGGAAATGATAAACTTCCACATAGACCATTACACCATTCCCTCAGGTTCCCCCACTCAGCAAGTGTTTGAGTGTCTAGCCTAGCACACAGTACTGGGCACTTTTATAGGAGCTTCACCATTTATAAAGCACTTTCACTCTCATTATCACCTTTAAAATGTTTTCACAAATGTTCTATATTATTAAGCTTTTCTTCTTTTGAATAAAGAAATTAAGGATAAATGACTTCCCCAAGGCAGTACTGAATAGGAAGTGATAAAAAGGAGGGAAGGACAAGTACCCACCTCACAGGGTTGTTGCAAGAATTATATTAGCAATGTGTGGTGGTAGCTCTCCTGAAAATGGAATCAGTTCTCATTGCTAATACCCCTTCTCTGGTAGCCTCCTCTAGATCAAGCCCCCATTACCTGCTCACAGGCACCAGTATCTTCGGTTTCCTGCACTCATCTCAGCTGTCATGTTACATTAATTTGTGTGATCATTTGATTCTTGTCCTCTCTCCTCTAGACTGATAGCTCTATCAGGATAGGAGAATGTCTGTTTTTGGTCTCCATAGACTCTCCTTTGCCTAATACAGCTCTTGTCACATAAAATTTCTTCAATAAAGTTTTTGGATAAATGAGTCTGAACTGAAAGTCCAGTTATCTGATTTACTCAAGATTTGACCACTTCTTAGTCTGGGAAAAATATGGGACATTGTAGAATGAGGGACACTGTAGAATGAGGTAATGTGGATGCTACTCTTCTGACAGAAAAGTTACTATTAATTTCAAAGAAGGAAAGGCCGCTGCAGGAATGCCATGCGAACCGTTCGTCCCTGCGCAGTCTGAAGATGCGACCACCACTGAACGCATGCGCAGAACAACCACTCTATACCAAAAAACCCGGATTGCAGTTTTGTCCCTCGCTTCCGTACGAGGGCCCAAGATGGCGGAGCCCACGACTGGAAAACCAAGTTCAAGATGGCGGCTTCCGGTTCTTTCGCAGCGTTGCTCGAGGCCCCGAGGCCACGCCCACTTCCGGCTCCTCCGCAAAGGCATGGCTGCTTTAGGGGTTTTGCTGTCGAGTGAGTAGGATGGACTCGGGAACAATCGGGGTGGCGGGCTTGCTTCCCCCCACCCGAGCTGGCTGTGAGGCCTTAACCCCAACTCTGCCCCGTTTTCCAAGCAGGTGTCCGGAGGCTGCACTGCTGCGCAGCGGCTCGGGCTGGCAGCCAGTGGCGGCTCGGGTGAGTGCCGGGGCGGGCCGGGGAGATGGGGTCCAAGAGCTGGGCCGGATCTTCACCGGACTGTTTTTCTTCTCCAAGCCAGGGCCTAGCTGCCAATCCTTCCGGCTACGGACCCCTTACGGAGCTCCCAGACTGGTCTTACGCGGGTGAGCACTGACCTGACAGTTAATTCTCTTTCGGAGATTTTCACCCAGAGGGAACGCCCCTGGAGGTAGGGGGAGTGTCCAGGTGTGGGCGTGGCTGAGTGGAAAATTTATTGTAACTTTGTATTTGGGAAACGTAGTTTGGGGGAAGAGGCCCTATTATTTATTTTAAAATTACACTACGACTACGGAAAGTAAAGCTAGACGGGATCTTCTTGGCTTGGGGGATAAGCAGAAGGCTGTTCTAAATTGGAGCGCCCTGGGGTGAGAGATGGTGAAAAGATTTTTGTTTCTCAAAGAGGGACAGGTTTTTTACAAGTTGGGCAGTATTGCCCTTCTGTGTAGTAAATATCTTGTTGACAGTTTGGTACCACATGCTGGGTGGGGTCTTTTAAAGGCTGCTTAAATGAGCCTTTTCAGAGAGAGGTATATAGAACAATGAGGTTTGAGGATAGCAGGCTCCCTTCAGAAAAGCCCCTTTCCTTTACTTAAAAAAACAAAAAAAGAAAAGAAAGAGAGATACTTTCAGAAGGAGTTGAAAAAGTTAAAGAAGGGTTTCTGAGAAAGTTAGAGCTTGAGGTAGGCCTAAAGATGAGGATTTGGCCTTAAGGGAAGCATCACTGGAGGGTTTCTGAAGATAAAACAGGAAATTCAGCAATGCAGAGGACCTTGAATCCTCCAGACTAAAGAGGATTAAGTAAAATAAAGTTAGAATCTGCCTAGGAGCTTATTCTTGGTGGGTCTGTTATACCTCACCCTTGAAAATGAGGAACCATGTTATAGGAAAATTACACTACAATGGTTGTGAATAGACGAAAGGGGCTAGAAATTGCATCTTCACTCATTCCTATCAGTGCTTGTACAAGATGCTGCAGGCCATCTCTAACACTTGCCTTTTCTCTCACTTATATCTGCAGATGGCCGCCCTGCACCCCCAATGAAAGGCCAGCTTCGAAGAAAAGCCCAAAGGGAGAAGCTTGCAGTGAGTGGCTATAGCCCCAACCAGGGCTGCCTGTGTGTAATCAGAGAAGGAAAATTTAAATCGTAATTTGTCTTGAGCTGTGTTAGCACCTAAGCTAACATAAGTACCTCACACCCAGGTTATAACGACACTGTGAGAAGGGAGGAATAGAGTGGGGCACTCCTAGGGCAGGACCCAATAGTAAACATTCTGCCCCACATTTTACTGCCTCCTTTCTGCTTCCAGACCAAGGACTTTGTCTCATCACTTCCCCAGTTAGCATTGTCATTTTCCAGCTGAAACCTTTGACTTTGATCTGTGAGTGAAAGGATATATGGTGCAGAGCTCAAAGCCCAGATGTTATCCACACTGTTTTCCTGTCTATTTCAGAGACGAGTTGTACTACTGTCACAGGAAATGGATGCTGGATTACAGGCATGGCAGCTAAGGCAGCAGGAGAAGTTGCAGGAAGAGGAAAGGAAGCAGAAAAACGCTCTTAAACCCAAAGGGGTCTCACTGCAGAGCCCATTTCCAAGTCAATAAAAAACAATTCCTGCCTCATTCCTCAGCCTCTCTCTTTCTTTTCTGTCACCTAGCTGCCTCATCCCAACCAGAAGGTAATCTTTATGTTCCCCATCTGTCTTCAGAGTAAGAACTTTGCCACCAGGAAGAACACACTATAAGATCACTACCTGCGAAGGGTTGGCTCAGTGCCATCAACCCTGGCTCCATTCCAGTTCAGCTGAATCTTGCTCTGAGATTTTTACCTCCTTCCTTTTCTTGCTCTAGGACTGGCCCAACTATGAGCATTGACTGCTCTGCAAACATGAAAAGGGGCAGCAGTTTTCCTGGTCTTAGCCAGGCACTTAAAAGCCCTTAACAGTCCACACATAGCTCAAGCCACGTGCAATTAAGCATTTAATAAATGCTTTAATAAAAAAGTCTTTCCACTTGAGATCTATTTCTTGGCAAGAAACAGGATTCAGATATATGGGCCCAGGAGGATACTCCCACTGGAAAGGCTGATGTGGAAAACCCTAGACTTGGGGGTTACATGTTCTACTCTAAAGTTGGGTCCTACCTCTCCATGATTCTGACTGAACTCCAGAGGTTGGTTGGAGTGGGGAGTTCCAGATTATGCAGGGAGATGCTCAGCCCCCATATACTCACTGTGGGATAGGGATATAATATCCACCATATACACCACCACCCCCAACCCTCCAACCCTGGAAACTGCCTGGGGACCTGGAGGGCCTACCATTTTATTGATTGTGGCTCTTCCCATGGATTCTGCAGAGAAAGGGCCTTTGCTCCTATTCCAGTTCATAGAACGGGATTTTTATTCCATTACTTTGTCACAAATGTGTAGTCATTCCTGGATCCCTAGTATGCCAGTTTGGATATATTATGTCCCCCAGAAAAGCCATGTTCTTTAATGCAGTCTTGGGGGGACAGACTTATTAATCTTTTTGATTGGGGTGAAACCTTTGATTGGGTTGTTTTCATGGAGGTGTAGATCCCACCAATTCAGGATGGGTCTCCATTAGTTCACTGTACTCCTTAGAGAAGCTGAGAGCCAACACAGATGCTGATGCTTGGAGACACTTGGAGATGCAGCTAGACAGACATTTGGAGATGCTAAGAGTTGAAGCCCAGAGTTGGTCCCAGAGATCCCTGAGATACTAGAGAGAAACACCCTGGGAGAATAAGCAAGAATGCACAAGAGCTGAGAGAGAGGAGCCAAGACAGAGCCCAGAGATATTTTGGAGAAAGCCATTTTGAAACAACTCAGGAGCAGAGGAGCAGCAGATGCCAGCCACGTGCCTTCCCAGCTGATGGAGGTGTTCCAGATGCCATTGACCATTCTTCAGTGAAGGTATTCTCTTGTTGATGCTTTAGTTTGGACAATTCTATAGCCCTAGAGCTGTAAACTTATAACCTAATAAATCCCGTTCATAAAAGGCAATCCATTTTTGGTATTTTGCGTAACGGCAGCTCTAGTAAACTGGAACAGATTTTGGTACCAGAAAGGTGGGGTGCTGCTGAGTTTGCAAATACCAAACATGTTGGAATGGCTTTTTAAGTGGATATGGGGAAAATTGTGGAAGAATTTGAGAAGCTTGATAGAAAAGGCCTAGATTGCTTTGAAGAGACTGTTGGTAGAAATAAGGACTCGAAAGATACTTCTGATGAAGCCTTAAACAGAAATGATGAATGTGTCACTGCAAAGGGAAGAAAGGCAATCTATGTTTTAAAGTGGCAGAGAATTTGGTAAAATTGAGTCCTGGTGTCTAATGGAAGGCAGAATTTGAAAGTGACGAACTGGGAATCTTAGCGGAAGACGTCTCCAAATTGAGTGTGGAAAATGCAGCCTGGCTTCTCCTTGCAGCTTAAATCAAGTGTGAGAGGAAAGAGATAAGCTGAGAAGTGAACTCTTGGCTGCAAAGAAACCAGAAATTGATGGTCTGGAAAACTCTGAGCTTCCAGAAAGTGAAACCCCAAAGGCTACCACCCCACATGAGGATTTAACAAAACCTGGAAACAGCCAGCCATTTCAGTACAAACCAGGATTGGATATGGAGTGATCCAGAAAGGATCTGTGGAAAGTCCTATTGTCTCTGATGGTTTTGACCCTTATAGGCTGCATGCCAAGGCAACAAATTTTTTCCTAGATCTGTGTAGATGGAACCACTGCCAGTCTCGACTTGACATGGAGAAAGGACAAATTGAGAGTAGGATGACTTCAGAGGCAGAACAATGGAAGCCAAGATCTGAAGCCAAGAAATCTGGGGCAAGGAGAGCAGGGCAACCCATGCAAATAGAAAGGGTGAGTTTTCCCTGGAGGCAGAGGGCAGGCCCACCTTGATGGTCAGAAAGAGTGCTCCTGCCAAAGGACTCAGAGAGGGTGGAGTACATTCCCCAGGGATTGGGGAGAGCGTGGCCGTCACCCCACTGTTCGGAGAGGGGAGATCCTTTGCTCCGATGATGCAGAGTCCCGGTGGCACCCTGCTGCTTGAGGAGGGTGGGGCCACAAAGAAGGTGGTCTCCCCAGTGCATGAATATGTTGGAGCACACCCCAGCATTTGGAGACAAAAGGGCTGCTATGAAGGCCCTTGGAAAGGGTTGGATTCCTGTTTTCTCAAGCCCCAAGGATAATATGTCATTCTGTAAATGACTCTCAGACTTCAAAATCTACTGAAGTTTGCCCTGAGAGTTTTCAGAACTGTTTCAGTCCCATGACCCCCGTTTTCCTTTCAGTTTCTCCCTATGGCAATGGGAATATTTATCCTATGCTGTCCCTCCTTTGTATATTGGAAGCAGATAACTTGTTCTGAGTTTCACAGCCAGAGGAGAATGTTAGGATTTTGTACTTATCTGTATTGTGATAGAATGAATGTATTTTTTGCATTTGGGAAGAACATGTCTTTTGGGGGCCCAGGGGGTGTAATGTGCTGGTTTGAATACATTATGTCCCCCAGAAAAGCCATGTTCTTTAATGCAATCTTGGGGGAACAGACTTATTAATCTTTTTGATTAGGGTGAGACTTTTAATTGGGTTATTTCCATGGAGGTGTAGACCCCGCCCATTCAGGGTGGGTCTCGATTAGTTCACTGGACTACTTAAGAGAAGCTGAGAGCCTACACAGATGCTGATGCTTGGAGACACTTGAGATGCAGATAGAAGGACATTTGGAGATGCTAAGCTAAGAGTTGAAGCCCAGTTTGCCCCCAGAGAAGCCAAGAGAGGACCACCAGGCGCTTAGCGAGAAACACCCTGGGAGAACAAGCAAAGATGCACAGGAGCTGATAGAGAGGAGCGAAGACAGGAGCCCAGAGCCATGTTGGAGAAAGCCATTTTGAAATGCAACCCAGGAGCAAAGGACCAGCAGACGCCAGCCACATGATTTCCCAGCTGACAGAGGTGTTCCGGACACTATTGGCCATTCTCTTGTTGATGCTTTAGTTTGGACACTTGTATGGCTGTAGGACTGTAAATTTGTAACCAAATAAACCCCCTTTATAAAAGCCAATGCAGTTCTGGTGATTTGCATTCAGGCAGCACTAGCAAACTAGAACACCTAATATTTGGAGCTTCCTACCTGACCTAATTTCTGTCCAGCTTCTTTTATTCCTTCCCTTGCTTTCTTTCCCTCCCTTCCTCCCCCTACTCCCTCCTTCCTCTCTCGCTGACCAAGTGCAATTCTTGGATCTTAGATTTCGCTGATGGTCGAGTTTTCTGTCTCCCACACTTTTCCTGCTTCCATTGTCCTGCTTTTCCAGATCTAGTTCTCAACCTCTTATCTGTCTCCCTTTCCCACTGTCAGCTTTAGCCCTCCCCCTTCCCTACATACCTCCACCTTTTAGTCTCAGAGTCTAGTCAGTCCCTGAAGGGGGAGCTTTTACTCTAAGGAATTGCTTCCTTTTCCAGTGTAGAGATCTGACTAAACCTCCATCCTAACTCCCAATACTTTTCTTCCAACAATTTCACCAAACTTGATTTGCTTCTCCCCATATTCTATGGGCTTTCACTCTTTTCCTCCCCAGCCAGATCTAAGGACATTGTTTAAGGAGCAGATGTTGCAAGCAACAATAATGGCAGTGCAATTTTCTTTCAGTAGTGACCAGCTCCCACATCCATTGTCATTACTGGGTTTGTTATTGGATAATTGAGTTTTATTATTTCAGAGGGAGGTAGCTGTCAACTATAAGGGACAAAAGTTTCAACTTGGTCAGGTCACAGGTACCAGCAAACAACAGAGCAGCCCCTCAACTGTTACTAAACTGGCCCCTCATCCTAACCCAGCTCTCACTGGCATGGATGAGACACCCCCCACTACCCCCCATTCCAGACCCTGAGCTCCCTGTTAGCCTCAGCTGCCAAGCCTCCCCATACTTCCACTCTGAGGTGAGACAAACGCTGAATACCAGAGGAATCAAGCCACCCAAAATATGCTTAGGAGGAGAAAGCTTCCCACATCCCGTCCCCTGGATCCCGACCCCCACCACAGCCCCTTGCTCCCAGCCCTGTCCTCAACCCCTGCAGATAGCAGCCGGCACCACAGAAAGACAACTTAGGTTGTTTCTTTTTTTTCCTTTTCCCTCCTCCAGCTCTTGGCTGTAATTGGATTCAGGCTGAACAACCACGTCCCCACCAGGAAAGGAGGGCGCGTTGGGGCGGGGGCGGGGGAGAGGCTGCGGGAGAAGGGAGGGACCAGAAGAGAGTGAGAGAGATTCCCGACCCATTGCCGACTAAGCAGAAGAAAGATCAAAAAACGGAAAAGAGGAGAGGCACTTTCAAAAACAAACCCCTCATCTCCAAGCCGGCAGCGATCTAGGAACCCAACTTCAAGGACTACTGAAAACAAAGGCCCCCGAGGGAGTGGCGGCGCGACCCCAGGGCTTGGGCCCCGCCGCGGAGTCGGCTGTCCCGACCGTCGCGGACCATGTCTCCTGCCCCACGACCCGCCCGCAATCTGCTGCTTCCCCTGCTCATGCTGGGTACCGCGCTCGCCTCCCTCGGCTCAGCCCAAAGCAGCAGCTTCAGCCCCGAAGTAAGTGAGCTCCTCCGGTCCTTCCCGGAGTCGCGCCCAAAGAGGGGACGAGTCCAGGGGTCTCCAGGGGACAGCCTCCATTCGGAGAGGAGGGCTCTCAGGGTCTCAGCTGCTGCGGCCTGCAGGATCCCCCTCCCTTTCATTCTCCTCATCTCCTAACTTCTAAATCGGTCCAACTTTTGCCCGCCTCCATCCCCCCACCTTCAGACTTTCTTTCCCATTCCTTCCTTGCCTTGGAAGAAATTTACAGCTGGGGCAGACTCCCTCCCTCCTCCCCAATTCCCCTGGGCTCTGAGCTCAGCTCTGGAACCGGTTGGGAGCCTGATAAATACTTGGACTCTGCTCAAACCCCGGCTGTCCATGTTTCTTGTCATGTGCGAGTTTGTTGTTTCTTCAACTTTCCAGCTACCCAGCGCTCTCCTGCCCCGGCGCGCCGGGAGCTGGGACCAGCGCGCCCCCTGCCGGCCAGGGCGGTCTCGAACCGAGCGCGCGGAGAGGCTCCTGGCCCCCTACGCCTCGGTCGCCCCACCCCCGCCTCCTCGAGGACCCCGCTGAGCCCGGGCCCGGGGGCCGGGAGCCCTAGCGTCGAGGGTCGCGGGGCTGGTGCTCTGGCCGCTTTTCCGTACACACAAAGCTCTCCTTGTTAGCTGGACCCTTGGCCCGGTCGGCTCCTCCGGCCCCGTCGGCGCCTTCGGGCCCTTTTTTTGTTGTTAATTGTTTTTCTGTGTTAATTGCGGAGAGACTGGGGTCGATGCCCGGGGAGTGGGGAGAAACCCTGGCACAAGGCTTCTGCACATCCCTCGACGAACCTGAGCGTCCCCCCACCCCTGCCCCGTGCTGGCCCACCGGGCCGGGGAGGAAGCCGCGTGGGAGTTGTCTAGGGAAGTTTTCCCTCTCTCTTTTATTTTGGGGTGAAGGTAGGAGACGGATTTAATCAGCTTCTTATTTTGGACCATGCCAACCCACTCAAGCCCGCTGAAGGCCTGGGTGCGGTTGGGAGGGGCCCGGAAGGGCCGGAGAAGGGGGAGGGGATCTGGATTTGGCTTCCTCTGCCCTGGACCCACCCCCTGAGGAAACCTCTGTAGAAAGATCTGCTCTTTCCAGTCCCTGAAAGGATCTGGCCAGAAAGAAAAAGTGTGACCCAAAGGAGTGAGGGTGGAAAGCAGTGGGGGTGGGAAGGAGTGGGGGTGGAGAACCTGAGCTGGGAGAGTAAAAATCCGCCCTAGGGCTGGGGGCTCAGCCTGACTGGGGTGTCGGTGGTTGCAACTTCTTCTCAGGCCTGGAGACCTCATCTGAGGCCTAAAAGGGAGAGCCCCTAACAAAAGGAGTCTGGACGTCTGAGGAGCTGCCCGCTGCCAACTTCACTCATCCTGCCTGCCTTTCCTCCCCTGCCTGCCAGGCCCCCTAGGGGAGGGGCAGCAGCCCTGGCTCTGTTATAAGTGGGTCATGGGCAGTCCCAGTGCCAGAACCACCATTTGCTTTTGGGCCACAGGAGGGGTGGGAGGCAGAGGAAGGGAGGAGCAAGCCCAGAGTCTAGGATCCAGGGTGTGCTGAAGAGCCAGAGATCCCCACCCCTAGTGCTGCCAGAACCTCTGGGCCAGAGGTGGAGGAGTTCCCCTGACTTTCCCCTAGAATACCTTGCACCCCTCATTCCTTAAAACAGCCAGCAGCAGACTGAGTTCTTTGATTCAAAATAGTTGCTCTCTCTCCAGGCCAATCTGGCAGCCAGGTCCCTCCCACCAGGCCCCCCACAGCCCTGCACCAGTCCAGGACTGCCCTCTCCTTGCCTTGGCCTGTCTGACGCTCAGCCCTTCCCCCATCCAGCCGCAGACACAAGAGTCCTCTCTTCTGCGGTTCCGACTGCATAGTCTTCTCTGTGGTTCCCGCTTTGCTCAGAGGCTGCCCCTGTGAGATGAAGGGAAGAAAGTCTGGCCCTGGGAGGAGGAGAGGGATGGATGCACTTCCCTTCCAGGCCTTGTGACTCCCTTGACTCAAGGGAGGTACCTTTTTTGACTAAGCTTCATCTTGCTCTTTAGAGTGTGGGGTAGAAGTTGTGGTGTGAATATTTAGACCTGCCTACCGGCTTGAAAGACTCAGCAGGGAGAGCCTCTGGGTATGGATTCTCCCTACCTCTCTGCTGTCCTCCTTTCTGTTGTCCTGCCCTAGCAGATTCCCCTCAGCTTTGCTCTCTGAGGGTTGAGGGGGCCCAGCCTTCCAGCTTCAGCAGCAGGCCACTCCCATCCTTTCCCAAAGCCTGAAGCAGCTGTTCCCCCACCAGGGGTCATAAGCCTGGGGTGGGTCTACCCTACAGGTGAAGCTGGGGGCAAAGGGAGTTTCCTGCATACTTGGGCACAGGCCACAGCAGGCCTCCTGCGGGCACTGGCTGTGGCATCAGCCAGCACAGGTCAGGACAAGCCCACAGCTCCCACAGAGACTGGAGCACCCTGCTTGGCTCCCCTCTAATACAGCAGAGGTTAAACTTCACCCCCTGAGGAGGGGCTATCAGAGCTGGGTGGTGCTAGGGTGGTTCTGGCCAGGCCTGTTGGCTGGGGAAAGGCTGGGTTGTTTACATCTCAGGGCCCTAACTCCCGTCAGCCTTGGGGGATCACTTCCCAGAACCGTGTTGCAATTCCTGCCACTGCGGGCTTAGGTCCCTAGTCAGCTGTTCCTGAATCACCCCCAACTCCAATGCAAGGGCCCTGCTCTGCCCCCCAGGGCCTGGGCCTGGAGGTGAAGGGCCACGTGGAGATCCCATCCTTGAGACATGCAGTAGGGAGAGTGGGGGGTGCGGCACACAACAGCAGCCTGTACCTCTCAGCCCTCCAAGCTCCCACCCTAAGGGCCCTGCAGCCCCAATTTAAGTAGACAAAGCTGGACCAGGGGCCAGAGCTGTCTGGGTAGTGTCTCCCTGTACGAAAATCTAAATATCCTTACGTTCCACGTATAACTTGGCTCATTTTCCTTTCCAGGCCTTATGAAAATGGTCAGTTGTTCTCACAATAAAGGCTGACTTTTTCCTCCACAGGGCTTTGCAGTGTGTGTACCTTTCAAACAAACACTAAAAGCCTAACTTTAATTTCAGGCAATATGCCAGCCTTTATATTATGAACAATTCACAATATACAGGAAATAAAATATAGTCACCAAGCCTCCACCATCTCCCACTCCCTCTCTGGGCTACTGAGACCCTTAAACAAGCCTTTAGTTTCAAAGGCTTGTTTTAAACAGCTCTAGGTCAGATGCTGCTTGGATGGGGACAATGGCAGGATCCTGGCTCTTGGGCCGAATCACCCATCTTACCACCTCCAAAGGCCTAGCCTCAGCCCCAGCTCTCTTGCTGCTCTCATTTCTGTACAGATTTCAGCCTGACGGTCCTGGAGCATGGGCAGTCCTGCCCCAGGAGGGCCTTATGCCAGGCCCAAAAGCAGAGCCCCTTCAGCCTGCACCCACCTACTACCCATCATGGGTACACCCTTTTCCCAGGTGGGGCATGCTGCTGTATTTTCAAGAACACTGACAGAGGAGAAAAGTGCTGGGAGAAATTGCAGCTCTGAGAAGACATCCTAAACTCTATTAAACCATGAAGACCCCCCTCCTCATGAGAGCTAGAGCCAAAGTCCAGATCTGATGGCTCCTCACCCCTGTTGAGCTCACAACTCCAAAGGGACAAGCCATGCTGGCCTGGGACCAAAGCTTAGGTCCAGCATGGGAGTTCCCCCAGTCCTCTGCCAGAGCCAGGCCGGGAGCCCATGGCTCTTTCTTCGCCAAGCAGAGGGTGTGTGCTAGGTACTATGGGCAAGACAGGATCCCATGGCCCAAGCAGGGAATGCTCTAAGGCAGGCTGGGCTTTCCTTTCCCTACAGGCCTGGCTGCAGCAGTATGGTTACCTGCCCCCTGGGGACCTGCGTACCCACACCCAGCGCTCACCCCAGTCACTCTCAGCTGCCATCGCTGCCATGCAGAGGTTCTATGGTTTACAAGTGACAGGCAAGGCCGATGCAGACACCATGAAGTAAGTGTTAGGCTCTGGCAGGACCTCTTCTGTCCCAGTACCCACTGACATACCAGAGATATTGCTACCTAAATGCCTGGCTCCTGCCCACTCCCCCACCCCCCACCTGCCACCAACCCCACATCCTGATCCTGACCCTCTCATATCCACCCTGACCTTGTAACCTAGGCCTTTTCCCATGGTGAACCTACCCATACACACGGCAAGCCTTACTCTATACTGACTCTAGTCCCAGGCATCCCCCTGTCCCCTGGAGACCCTTCTCTTTCATACACTGTACTGACCCCAGTCCTCATACTCCAACCCACTCCAGGGCCATGAGGCGCCCCCGCTGTGGTGTTCCAGACAAGTTTGGGGCTGAGATCAAGGCCAATGTTCGAAGGAAGCGCTATGCCATCCAGGGCCTCAAATGGCAGCATAATGAGATCACTTTCTGGTGAGTCCAACAGGCAAGCAGCCTTTCTCATTCTAGTTACCTCTCGCCATTAGCCATGCCTACACAGAGGCACAGGGACCCTCCACTCCCTCTCTCCCCTGCATTCCTGGGAAGCACCCTTGTGAATGGGGAAGAAAATGGCTGTAATCCTGGAAAGAGGTGCACTCAGCAGCAGGTGCACCCCAGTGCCAGACAGCCAAAAGCTGGGGGACCCCCAAGCCCTCAGTTCTTGGGGTAAGGGCATCAAGAGACAGCAGGAAGGGCAGGTCAGGCAGAGGTGGCTGGGCAGTTCGGTCAGAGCTGGGAGAGTGCAGGGAAGGAGAATTTTGCCCTGGTTATCCTAACCCACGCCCATCCTCTCCCCTCGTGGCTGGTCCTCAGCATCCAGAATTATACCCCCAAGGTGGGCGAGTATGCCACGTTCGAGGCCATTCGCAAGGCATTCCGTGTGTGGGAGAGCGCCACACCGCTGCGCTTCCGCGAGGTGCCCTATGCCTACGTCCGTGAGGGCCATGAGAAGCAGGCCGACATCATGATCTTCTTTGCCGAGGGTTTCCATGGTGACAGCACGCCCTTCGATGGCGAGGGTGGCTTCCTGGCCCATGCCTACTTCCCGGGCCCCAACATTGGAGGGGATACCCACTTTGACTCTGCTGAGCCCTGGACTGTCCGGAATGAGGACCTCAATGGTAAGCGAGGTAGCCCTGGAACTCTTATTCCAGGGAAAGTCAGTAGTCATTTGTAGGTGGGGGTCTACTCCCTCCTCCCAAAACCTGAAACCCCAAAATCTCAGGAGTGGAAGGGACGGCAAAGGTCTGACTTCCAAACAAAGCAGGAATCCTGGTTTGAGCTAATCAAAGCCGATCTCTCTTGCCTGCTAACTGCCTTCCCAAACGGAGACTTCAAAGCATTGTTAAGCACTTTTCAGGCCAATGTCACATCTAGCTCCAGGGAGAAACTGAGGCCCAGAGAGGCCCTCAGCTTCCTGTAACAGAGGTCTCCGTGGGGTTCTGCCCTAGAGCACTATCTCACTTCCACTCAGAGGAGGTTGCTCTCTGGCTTTCTGCCTCATCTGACAAATATGAGGCTAAATCTCATGATTTAATTACTTTGGGTAAAAAATAAGGCAAGCATACTTGGGTATAAAACTGAATTCCCTGGTGGAAAAGGAGGGAAGAGAGTCTGAGAGACCCAGCCCAGGCCATCAGAAGCATCCCTCTCTCCTCTAGGGAACGATATTTTCCTGGTGGCTTTGCACGAGCTGGGCCATGCCCTGGGCCTCGAGCATTCCAATGACCCCTCGGCCATCATGGCGCCCTTTTACCAGTGGATGGACACAGAGAACTTTGTACTGCCCGATGATGACCGCCGGGGCATCCAACAGCTTTATGGTGAGTAATCTACCCCCACACCTGCTCCTTTCTCTCTGCTGCTTCTACCCACCTGATCTCTGATCTGTCCATTTCTTCCCCTCCTTCACACCCTACACTCTCACCCAGGCCTTCACAAACTCCCCCAACCTCCTTGCCCCAGCCTGCCTCCTTCAGCTCCCACTTTTGATCCCACCTTTCCTGTCCCCTCCTAGCTGATTTCCTCAGCCTCCCCCAGAGACCCATCCATACCTTCCCAGGGTTGTTGTCTGTCCATCTGTCTATCCTTCCCTCCTCCGCCACCAAGTCTGAAGTGGTCCTCGTGTTCTCCATCCCAGGGAGTAAGTCAGGGTACCCTACCAAGATGCCTCCTCAACCCAGGACTACCTCCCGGCCCTCTGTCCCCGATAAACCCAAAAACCCCACCTACGGGCCCAACATCTGTGACGGGAACTTTGACACCGTGGCTGTGCTTCGAGGGGAGATGTTTGTCTTCAAGGTAAGAAGAGGAAGAAGTGGGCCAGTTTGGGGGACAAAAGGGTTCTATGGCAGGCAGGCTGGGTGGCAAGAGTAACAGGAGGTCTAAAACTAAAATCAAGGCACAAGGGCAGTGGGGGAACTTTAGGGACAGAGCCAGAGGACTAGGATATGGGATCTAATGTGTCTTCCCACCTTGGCTGGCTTCCAGGAGCGCTGGTTTTGGCGGGTGAGGAATAACCAGGTAATGGATGGATACCCGATGCCCATTGGCCAATTTTGGCGGGGACTGCCTGCATCCATCAACACTGCCTACGAGAGGAAGGATGGCAAGTTCGTCTTCTTCAAAGGTAAACAAGAATTCCGCCCCAGTCTGTAGAGGTGGGGAGGGATTCCCTGGGGAAGCTGATTCTAGTTGATTCCTCCAAAGATCCTAGAGCTGAGGTTGACCCCAGATCTTGCCCTTCTCTCTCCTCCCCAGGGGACAAGTACTGGGTGTTTGACGAGGCTTCCCTGGAACCTGGCTACCCCAAGCACATTAAGGAGCTGGGCCGAGGACTGCCTACTGACAAGATCGATGCCGCTCTCTTCTGGATGCCCAATGGAAAGACCTACTTCTTCCGGGGAAACAAGTAAGACTTCAACCCCTTAGCCCCAGGCTTTTCTCCTCAGAAACTCCCACCAATTCCCTCAATTCTGGAGGAAGCCCCACTTCACCCCTGAGGGGTTTCCCTGGAGCAGGAGCTGGCTGAGTCTCTGCTATTACCTAGAAGCAACATTGGGTGCTGAGTGAGTGGGCTGAAACCAGGTCACCATTTCAGACCTGGTCATTTGATGCCTCCTGTCCCCAGCCCTGTGCCTCCACCCCAGCAGCCAGGCACTGTCATTAAGGGCTTCTGGTGCCTCCTTAGAGCCTGGGCCCTCCCCACCGCCTCCACCTTCCGTGTCTTTCAGCTCCAGGCCCTCATTACTCAAAACCCCTGCCCCCTACCCTGTCCGCAGCCACCCTTTGCCCACTGGCAACTTCACTCCTGGGCCCCACTACCCTCTGAGGACATGACCAGCAGCCAGCCTCTTCCCTTTCTCTCCAGGTACTACCGTTTCAATGAAGAACTCCGGGCAGTGGACAGCGAGTACCCCAAAAACATCAAAGTCTGGGAAGGAATCCCTGAGTCTCCCAGAGGGTCATTCATGGGCAGTGATGAAGGTGAGAAGGGCAAGGGAAGGCATCCATGAGGGAAAGGGAGGGATGAAGATTAAGAAAGAGCAGGGGGAAAGACTGAGGGTATCGTCTGGAAAATAATGCTGCTGATAGGATGGTGGAGCCCTTAACCAGCGCCAGGTACTGAGCTCCATGCCTTACACGCACCATGCCCTTCATCCCCACCGCTCCTCCAGCCTGAGGAAATCAACTCAGCTGGCTGTTCCACTAACAGATTTTCCTTCTGTTCTTCCTCTCTTTGGGCCCACTCCTGGACCCTGTCCCCGATTCTTGCCTTCCTTGTGACCTTCTTGCGGACCCCCTGCAGTCTTCACTTACTTCTACAAGGGGAACAAATACTGGAAGTTCAACAACCAGAAGCTGAAGGTGGAGCCGGGCTACCCCAAGTCAGCCTTGCGGGACTGGATGGGCTGCCCATCAGGGGGCCGGCCGGATGAGGGGACCAAAGAGGAGACGGAGGTTATCATCATCGAGGTGGACGAGGAGGGCAGCGGGGCAGTGAGTGCAGCTGCCGTGGTGCTGCCTGTGCTGCTGCTGCTTCTGGTGCTGGCGGTGGGCCTTGCCATCTTCTTCTTCAGACGCCACGGGACCCCCAAGCAACTGCTGTATTGCCAGCGTTCCCTGCTGGACAAGGTCTGACCCCCACTGCCGGCTCGCCCACTCCTACCACAAGGACTTTGCCTCTGAAGGCCAGTGGCGGCAGGTGGTGGGGGGTGGGCTGCTCCTACCTGGCCCAAGCCCTTCGTCCCCACCCCCACCCTCCCTCTAAATCAATCCCCTTCCCCTGACCCCCTTCTCTCTGTCCCCTGACTGACCTCTCCCACCCTCACCCCTGGCATTGCTTCTTTCTAGGTGGGTTCCCCAGGGGCTGAGCAGGGGCGGCCCCTTCCATCCCCTGCCCCTCGGGGAACCCTGTAGCTTGGTGTGTGTCCAGCCCCAACTGAATGTCTTGGGGGCTCTGCACTTGAAGGCAGGACCCTCAGACCTCGCTGGTAAAGGTCAAATTGGGGTCATCTGCTCCTTTTCCATTCCCTTTAACCTCTGAACTCTGACCTCAGGAGGCTCTGGGCACCCCAGCCCCACAAGCCCCCAGATGTACCCAATTGGCAGCCTTCCATCACTCTTTCCGGCTGAAAGGAATCTAATTTTGTTTGTGGGAGACCCTGAGGGAGTGTGAGGGGATAGGGACTGCCCTGCCACCCTGAGACCTTGGGAGCAAAACTCAGAAGAGGGTCTTTTTGGCTAGGGCAGTCCAGCTCCTCTCCACAAAGACCTGCTTCTGCCCCACCCACCCTGGTGAGCTTCCAAGGAAGGAGCCTGAGCCATTAAGGACTAAAGTAGGGCTGGAGAAGCCCTTGGCAGCCCTGCCCCTCTCAAATGTTAGCCTTGGATGGGGATTTCAAGGTTCGAAGAGCTGAGACCCAGGAGCACAGCTACTGGGATGGGGTGGGGCCCGGGGGAGAGACCTGGGGGTGAGCCTGAAGGCCATGGAGGCTGAGAAAGAACGTTGCTCCAATGCAGGCAGCTGAGGCTGGGACCAGGGGCAGAGCAGTCAGAGGGCACAGGATGGGACCAAAATGGTAAATGGGTAGGTGCAACGGGAGTGGATGGTTGGGGCCCGGGTAGGCCAAGCTGGCAGAGGTACCTCGGGACAGGCCGTGGTGCCCAAGGGAAAGGCACATTTTATCAAAGCTCTGAGAAAGGCATGCTTGCTCCTTATTAGTCCCCTTCCTCGCCGACCAGACTGATGGAAGGGAAGGGCAAGAAGCCCAGAGAAAGGAGCAGAGAGGGCACACACAACAGGGACTAGCAACTCGGGAACCTTGATAAGAGGGGCCACCTAGTTAGGGAGCCAAGGAGAGTTCCAGAGGCCTGGCAGTGCCCTCAGCCTAGTGACAGGGGCGGGCACCTGGTTAGCCCCTCACTTCCCTCAACCTATCTTACCGCTGTCCTGCCCTCCCAACCCCCAACCCAGCCCACCTATTTGAAGTCTCTTTCAGCCACTTAAGGTGGTCATGGTACCAGAGACTCCGGAGAGTGAGGACAGACCCTGTGGAGGGAGTAAGAGGAGAGGGATGTCACGGGGGGAGGGCATGGGGGCGGGGGGAAATGGGGTGAACGGTGCTGGCAGTTCGGCGAAATTTCTGTCGTTTGTTTTTTTTTGTTTTGTTTAATGTATATTTTTATTATTATTATATATGAATTCCATTCAAATTGTTCCTTTTTGTTAACAAGGGGCATGGGAAAGGGTGGGGGTGGGGGGCAGAGGCATCTGACCCCAAGAACCTGCAGGGCGGGGCTGGGTCATTGCCCTCTAAGGACATTTTTGGCCTTGTTCAACCTTTCCACAAAGAATAAACTGTGTTTCACACTTTGTGTGGTTGCAGTTCTGCACTGGGGTAATGGAATGTGGTTAAGAGGGGAATACACGGTGGGGGGAAGAGGGGGGCGTGCAGTGTGAGCTGTGTTTTCCATGAGGTGGGGTTTTGGTACTTTTCCCAGAGGAATACGTTGGTTCTTAGTGGACAAAAGTATTCAGGTGCCACAGTTGGGAAGGAGGGACTGTCCCATTTGAGGACAGAGCCCAGCTGCTGTGTCCCACCCCCAACCCCCAACCTGGCTTAAACGGCTACCTTTGAGACCCAAGGCTGCCAACAAGAGGAAGTGGTCAAGCTGAGGCCACTTGGAAACTCTTCCTAAATTGCATTACCCTGTCGCGTGATCTGGCCACAGACCCTCAGTTCCTTGCTACTTCTCTACCCACTGCAGGGAATTCCCACGATCTGATTGAGCTTCCAACCTGGTGGTGGGTCCTTCACCCCAGGCCCCAGGCCCCAGGCCTCTTCCAGGCCTGGGGCTTGGGTGCAGAAGGTGGGCAGAAGGAACCAAAAGGGAAAGCGAGAAAGAGTTTGCCCCTTAGACAATCATGGTCAGCCAGTTTCTGGCAGAATAAGGCCTTACCCCAATTTCCAGGAAAGCCAGGATGGTCAGGTTGGAAGGGCAGAACAAGGCTTTGTCTCCTCTTTCCTTAGAAACTGCTGCCCCAGACAGGTTCCCAGGCTGCCAACCCACCCTTCCTCCGAAACCAGCCCAGAGGGAAGAATCTCTCAGTTGCTGAGTCAGCTCAGCTGGAGGAGAGCAGCCCCTTCCCCCACCCCCCTTCCTGCCTCAGCTCCACCTATACCAGTCAGTCTATCCAGCTGCTATTCAGGGCTGGTTGGTGTGATGGCTTTGGCAAAAGGGTCCCCCACTTTCCTGCCAGCCAGGAACCCTGACCCTCTGCCCGGCCTCCTGCTCCTCCCCTGCCAACAGCTGTTTGGCAGGGCCTGTGTGTCTTAGCGGAGTTGGGCACCACCTTTCCACCACTGGGCGGGATGGGATGGGGACCCCGAGAAGCCAGCACAAGGAAGTCAGGGGCATCTGAGGGTGGTGGGGCCCCACGTGTGTGGCAGGGAGCTCGAAGATGAGCTCATGGCCCCTTTGTGTTTTTGTGTCCACATCTGGAGGCAATTACAGATGTTATCCAGTGGGAGTTCTGCAAAACACAGCTGGAACCAGTGGAGGAGGCTGGGGAGGGGGGACTGCCAGAGGAAAAAGGAGGGGGAGCCCAGGGCTGGAGTGCGGTTTCCCCATCACGAGGAAATTGTTTGGCCCTGATTCTGGAATCACAAGATGCTCTCCAAAGCCAAGGGGGAGAGCTGGAAATGCAGGACGAGAGACAAAGGGGGGAGAGGTAGATGACAGGCTCCACAAGCAGTGAGAATTGAGGGGTGGAG
>PVKY010002290.1:0-26357 GCA_004027775.1 Bradypus variegatus | reverse complement strand
ATTGGCTTTTATAAAAGGGGGTTTATTTGGTTACAAAGTTACAGTCCTAAGGCCATAAAGTGTCCAAGGTAATGCATCAAAAATTGGGTACCTTCACTGGAGGATGGCCAATGGTGTCCAGAAAACCTCTGTTAGCTGGGAAGGCACATGGCTGGTGTCTGCTCTAAGTTCTGGTTTCAAGATGGCTTTCTCCCAGGACGTTCCTCTTTAGGCTGCAGTTCCTCAAAAATGTCACTCTTAGTTGCTCTTGGGGCGTTTTTCCTCTCTTACCTTCTCTGGAGTGAAAGTCTGCTTTCAACGGCCATCTTCAAACTGTCTCTCATCTGCAGCTCCTCTCTTCTCAGCTCCTGTGTGTTCTTCAAAGTGTCCCTCTTGGCTGTAGCAAGCTCACTCCTTCTGTTTGAGATTATAGAGTGCTCCAGTAAACTAATCAAGGCCCAAACTGAATGAGTGGGGCCACACCTCCATGGAAGTTATCCAGTGAAAGATCTTGTCCACAGTTGAGTGATCACATCTCCACAGAAACATCCTATCAAAAGTCTCCAACCCAACCAACACCAATACATTTCCTGCCCACATAAGACTGCATCAAAGATAATGGCATTTTGGGGGACATAATACATCCAAAGCAGCACACCCTCTGTCTAGAGGAAAGGAAGCAGGGGACTGGGCCTGAGGCTTACCAGTGAACTTTGGTTACTTTTGAGATTATCCAGCCCAGCTCACTAGGCTAAAATGAGAGGGTTTTTGGCTAGGTACTCATCTCATAAGTAAAGATCACGCAGTCTCCTGGAGGGCCCCATGGTGGTTTCTCTCCAGAACGTGATGGTGATTGCATGTGGGGGAGGGCAGAGTGTAATGTCTTGCCTCTCCCCCCAGACCATGAGCGCCTGGGGGCTGACTCATCAGTATGTTCCCTGACATACATACATCCTCAGCGCACTCTAAAACAATCTCTGCCAATTCTGGAAGGTCACATTTGTAAAATTCTAAGTACCCGCTGCAAGTTCTGTCTGCTTTCAGGAGGACGAAAAACCATGGCACCCCTATGGCATCCCCAGGGAGGGCCTTCCCAGCTAGAGAAAGTGTTAGGAATCTCCTAGGTCCACCAGCCTCCTGCTTTTGCTGCCAGCTTAATAGCTACGCAACTATTAACAGTTGCTATATAAAGTCCATAAAACAGACTCCAGGTAACTCTTAATGAGGGAATTGGAAGTACAAAAACCCAGGGAGGCAAATGGGGAACACTCCAATCTCCTCGACCTCACTTACTCTTCACCAGCACCAATGATGCTCCCAAAGACTTCAGAGACCCAAGACTAGATCTGTACCCCACGAACAGAACTCTTATCTTCCAGGACCTTTCGGATACTCACAAACTTTTATCAACCATAAGTTCTTTGGATTTCACAATGTCAGGGAGACTCCTGGGCCTTGGCTCCCACAGTAGACATACTGAACAAATCCCTTAAAAAAAAAAAGATCTTAAAAATGCTCAAGGAAATGAAGAAAAATAAAGAGAAATAACTAAAGGATAACAGGAAAACAATGACTGAGCAATATGAGAGTCTTAGTAAATAGATAAAGATTTTGAAAAGGAACCAAGCAGAACTACTGGAATTAAAGACAATGATAACTGAAATGAAAAATGCCCAGAGGGTTTCAAGAGCAGAATGGAGCTGAGAGAAGAATCAGTGAACTCAAAGACAAGGCACTTAAAATGAGTCAGGCTGAAGAGCAGAAGGAAAAAAATACTAAAAGCAAAAATAGCCTAAGACACCTCTGAAATATAATCAAGTGCACCGATATACACATTATGGGAGTCCTAGAAGAAGAAAGAGAGAAAGGGGCAGAAGGAATATTCAAAGAAATAATGACAGAGAACCTCCCCAACTTAGCAAAAGATATAAATATGCTATGCTGGTTTGAATCTATTATATACTCCATAAAAAGCCAATGTTCTTTTAATCAAATCTTATGGGAAAAGACCTATTGTGGGTGGGACATTTGATTAGGTTGTTTCTGTGGAGATGTGACCCCACCCACTCAAGGTGGGTCTTAATTAGTTTACTGGCGCCTCCAGGCAAGGATAAAAGGCAGAGATATTTTGAAGTGAGACTCAGAGATGCTTAGAGAGAAAATGCCCAACACAGCATTGGAAACAGCTGTTGGAACCAGACATTTAGAGTTAACTAAGCTAAGAGATGAAGCCCCAAGTTTGCCCCAGAGAAGTTAAGTGAGAACCCACAGATGCTTAAGAAGGCCACTGAAACAGAAGCTGAAAGCAATGCAACCCAGGAGCAAAGGACCAGCAGATGCCAGGCACGTGCTTTCCCAGCTGACTGAGGTATTCTGATGCCATCAGCTTTTCCTCAGTGAAGGTATCCTCTTGTTGATGCCTTAGTTTGGACAC
The DNA here is from genome assembly GCA_004027775.1 of Bradypus variegatus. Classification (NCBI taxonomy): domain Eukaryota; kingdom Metazoa; phylum Chordata; class Mammalia; order Pilosa; family Bradypodidae; genus Bradypus; species Bradypus variegatus. Next base: position 23,944 of record PVKY010002290.1, on the reverse strand, counting down.
ATCTATGGCCCTAGAACTGTAAATTTGTGAACTAGTAACTCCCCACTGTAAAGCTCAATCCATTTCCGGTATTTTGCATTCTGGCAGCCTTAGCAAACTAGAACATATGCATACCCAAGAAGCCCATAAAACACTAAATAGGAGAAACATGAAGAAAAATACACCCCATCATATACTGATCACACTACTGAATGCAAAGGACAAGGAGAGAGTTCTAAAAGCTGCAAAAGAAAAGCAACGTGTTACATACAAAGGAGTCCCAATCAGGCTGAATACCGATCTCTCATCAGAAACCATGGAGGCAAGAAGGCAGCTGGCTGAAATACTTAAAGTACTGAAAGAAAACAATTGCCAGCCAAGAATTTTATAGCTGGAGGGACTACCTTTCAAAAATGAGGGATAGATTAAGACATTCTCAGATAAACAAAAGCTGGGGGAGTTCATCACCATTAGACCTGCCCTACAAGCAATGCTAAGACTGAACGGAAAGGACATGAGGCAGTGGTTCAAAGCAACCTAAAGAAATAAAGACCCGTGGTCAAGGTAACCATTTGGGTTATTATAAATGCCAGTATTATTATAGTTTATTGTTTGGTATGTAATCACTTCTTACCTCCTACAAGTGCTAAAATGTAAATGCATAAGAAGTATAATAAATCTAGGTTTTTGGACATACAATATACAAAGATCTATGTGGTAACAAGCATGGAACAAAATGGTGGGGGATAGATGGAGGTGTACAGGAAAAGTATATGTGTATGCAATTTGAGTTAAGTTGGTATCAAACCAAATATGGTTGTTATATATTTAGGATATTAAATTTTAACCCCATGGTAACAACAAGGAAAACAGACGAAAAATATAACCAGGCAGAAATGAGAAGGCACTCATTATGGTACAAGGCAAAAAAAATCAAGCAAATATAACAGTAGGCATTCACGGAAGTGAGGGAGAAAAAAAGGTATGACATACAAAGGCTAATAGCGAAATGGTAGAATAAAGTTCTGATTAGGAGTAGTTACTTTAAATGTAAACAGATTAAACTCTCCAGTAAAAATACACAGATTGGCAGAATGGATAAAAAAGCATGACCCAACTATTTGTTGTACGCAGGATACTAACCTTAAATTCAAAGACATAAGTAGGATGGAAGTGAAAGGATGGAAAAAATAAACCAGGCAATTAGGAACCAAAAGAAAGCTGGGGTAGCTATACTAATATTGGATAAAATAAATTTAAGTAAAAAACACTTATGAGGGACAAAGAGGGTCATTATATACTGATAAAGAGGACAATTCAACAAAAATATGTAACAGTTATTAACATACATGCACCTAAAACAGAGCCCCAAAAATCACTGAAGCAAATACCAACAGATTTGAAGGGAGAAACTGACAGTTCTACATTAATAGTAGGAGACTTTAATACACCACTCTTGATAATGCATAGAACATCCAGTTAGAAAACCAACAGAAAATACAAGACTTGATTAATACTCTAAACCAGCTAGAACTAACAGACATATATAGAACAGTGCATCCAACAAAACCAGAACACACATTCTTCTCGAGTATAGTTCATTCTCCAGGATAGACCACATGTTGGGTCACAAAACAAGTCTCAATAAATTAAAAAAATATCAAACTCATACAGTGTATATTCTCTGATGACAACAGAATGAAAATAGAAATCAATAACGGGGAGAGGTGGAAAATCACAAATATGTGGAAATGAAACAATGTACTCTTAATCAACCAATGGGTTAAACAGGAAATCAGAAGCAAAATTAGGAAGTATCTAAAGGCCAGTGAAAATGAAAATACAACATACCAAAACTTATGGGATGCCCTGAAGGCGGTGCTGACAGGGAAATTTATTTATAGCTCTAAATGCTTACATTAAAAAGTAGAAAGACTTCAAATCAGAGACCTAACCTAAAACCAGGAATAACTAGGAAAAGAAGAGCAAACTTAACCCAAAGCAAACAGAAGGAAGGAAATAACAAAGATTAGAGCAGAGAAAAATGAAATAGAAAAAAAGTAAAGAGTATGCAAAACCAAAAAGTTGGTTCTTTGAAAAGATCAATAAAATTGACAAACCTTTAGCTTGCCGTACATGTGAGGGTTGATTTCTGAGTTCTATTCCATTAAATGTATATCTGTCCTTGTGCTAGTAGTATGCTGTTTTGATTACGGTGGATTTGTAATAAGTTTTAAGATCAAGAGTGTGAGTCCTCTGATTTCATTCTTTTTTCCTCATGTTGGCTTTTGCTATTTGGGGTTTCTTACCCTTCTAAATAAATTTAATGATTGGCTTTTCCATTTCTGCAAAGAAGGTGATTGGAATTTTTATTGGGATTGCATTGAATCTATAAATTGATTTGTGTAGGATTGACATCTTAATGATATTTAGTGTTCCAATCCATGAACATGGAATATCCTTCCATTTATTTAGGTCTTCCTTGACTTCTTTAACAATGTTTTGTGTTTTTCTGTGTACAAGTCCTTTACATCCTTGGTTAGATTTATTCCGAGATATTTGATTCTCTTAGTTGTTATTGTGAATGGATTTTTTTTCTTGATTTCTTCTTCCAATTATTCATTGCTTGTGTATAGAAACACTACTGATTTTGGGGTGTTGATCTTGTGCCCTGCCACTATGCTGAATTCGTTATTGGCTCTAGGAGCTTTGTTGTGTATTTTTCAGAATTTTCTATTCATATAAGATCTCTCTAATATCTAGACCAATGCGAATCACACATACAATTTTAAATTTCTAATAGCCATATTACAAACAAAAACAGGTGAAGTTAATCTTAACAATTATGTTTTATTTAACTGAATATATCTCCAAATCATGATTTCAGTGTGTAAACAATACAAGAAGTTATTAATGAGATATTTCATATTCTTGTTTTCATTCCAAATCTTCAAAATCCTGTGTGCATTTTGCACTTCCAACTTATCTTGATTTGGACTTGCCACATTTCAAGGGCTCAGTAGTCACAAGTAGCTCGTGGCTACTGAGCTGCACAGCACAGGTCTAGATGACACAGAGCTAAAGTCTTAAATACTAAGGAAACTATACACCAAGAATAGAAAGAATGGAAACAAAACTCCTATCCCAGGAGGGCTGGAAACTGGATGACTCCGGTGTGGGCAGGTTCACTGCCCTGCAGCTCAGAGCTATTGCAGAGCCTGCCCACACACAGTCTTGGGGTGCCCCAAAGCCACCTAAAAGCACTTGCTGCCTTCACCCAAAGATTCCGCCTGACACACAGCCGTGGTACGCCCAACCAGAAGCTCTACCCAGTGGTTTTCAGTGGAAGGTAGCAGTACTCCTGTGGATGCTTTGGAAGTAACGGCAGGCGGTGGTTACTGAAATGCAGTGGTCAGGGGCCAGAGACACAAGGCACCCTGCCAGGCCCAGGAAAGTCACAATGCAGAATTGTTCTACGCCCCCAAAAACTTTTGAATGTCCTGCGTAAGCATTCATTTAGATAAAAGAGTGTCTACAACGTTACCATGATGGTCATATCAATACAAAATGTTTTTTGCATAGTTTTAGAATCACCCAAATTTTCTAGGAGTGCACTGCTGTGTAAATCAAAGGAAGTCTCTCCTGGTTTTGTGTGTGGGTGCAGAATTTTATGAGAGTTGCTTCCCATTTGGGAAAATCATGATGAGCAGTACACTACTCAGTACTGGAGGTGTATCTGTCTGATTCTCTGGCTGTCACATTCAGTGATTCTATCTATGCCTGGGTGCAAACATCAGAGAACTTCATTAGTGCAGTCAAGCCCAAATATATGTATAAAAAATACATATTTCTTTGTAAGAAACTATTTTCTTTTTCCTTTATATTTCAGCTGGACTCTAGTTGACTCAGGGCCTGTAAACTTCTCCTTTAAAGGACCAGAGAGTAAATATTTTAGGCTTCATGGGCCACATCCAGTCTGTCATCTTTTTTTTTTATTAATGTAAAAACCATTCTTAGTTCATGGGCTGTTAAAAAAACTAACAGTCTGTGGCCCAGAGTTACCCACTGGTTATATTCTGTCCACTCCTGAGTTAGAGCCTTATAGTGAATTTTTTTTTAGATATGCAGATAGGTTACATTATCAATTAATCTCATGTCAGGATCGTGATGGTTTAAAATTTTGTACCCCAGAAAAACATGTTCTTACTCTTAGTCCATTCCTGTGGGTGTGAACCCAACATCAACAGGACTTTTTGATGAGGTTATCTGTAGTTAAGGTGTGGCCCAACTGAATCAGTCAAGGTCTTATTGAGAAAGCCACAGGGAGTAGCCAGAAGCTGGAAGTCAAGGGAACTTAGAAGAGAAAGAGATGCTGCATGTGACAGAAAAGCCAAGGACCAAGGGTCGCCAACAGCCAGCCCCAGAATACCACAGTCTTCAAGGAGAAAGCATCACCTTGCTAATGCTTTGATTTTGGACTTCCCCTAGCCTCAAAGCCGTGAGCCAATACATTTCTGATGTTTAAGTCAACCCATTGTATGGGATTTGTTTTAGCGGCCAGAAAACTAAGACAAGGATAGTAAAGGGGGCATTGCAGAATATTTGTTGTAAGAGGGTGGGGGTTGGGGGGGGTTGACAGAGCTGGAAGCCACAGACCTAAATGCTGATTCGACAAAAGGTAAAGTAGAAAGGTCTGTGGACGAAACCGGGGCTGAGGAATAGCACAGAGACAGAATGTCTGGTGCAGTCCCAGCTGCCTCTGCCAGCTCTTTTTGTCTAAATACAAAGATCACAAATTCTTTTCTTACCTGCTGCTCTGGTATCTCAAGTCCTCTCTGTAAGTGTTCTCTCAGCACCACAAGTCTTTCTCTATTCTCTGGGCAGTGTTCGCTTGCCCAGGCCTTTATCTCCATGGGCAGAAGAGTCAGGACTTGCTCCAACACTAGAGGCTCCAAGATTGGTTCCTCGGAACACATCTGTGACTTAAGCCATTGACAGCAAATCCGCCAAGTTTGTTGAAAGTTTCTCGAGGTCTGGCTGCTCCTTGGCCATGGAAATTCCATAAGTGCTGATGAAGACTGCACAGTCAGTATCATACTCTGAAGCACAGAGCTCTGATTCGAGGTCTAGAGAGCATAACTTAGGGCCATGGCCATCACCCCCTTCCAGCAGTTCAGAAACCACCTGGGATCTGAAGTCTGAGATTCAAATTATTTTTTCTCTGTAACAGTCAGGGAGCCATCTACAGCTAAAGATGAGAAAACAGAAGAAAGTAGAAACAGTAGTTGGTTATACGAGGGCACATTTACCTCCCTTAACTTACTTTTCACCAAAGTCCTAATGTAGCAATTCTTAATCTTTTTGGTGGTCTTAAGAATCTGATGAAAGCTATGGACCCACTTCCTAGAAAAATATGCATAAGCCTGCAATTTTGCATACAATTTCAAAGCTTTACAAAATCTCCAAACCACCCATGAACTCTGTATAATAACCCAAGTGGTTTTTCTGAAATAAGGGAAGTCTTCGGGAATTTGGTGTGCAGTAACAACAGCTAATCTTTATGGAATTCTTGCTATGTGCCAGGTACTATTCTAAGCAGCCAACATATGTTAGCTCATGTAATCCCCTCCCAATGTTATGAGGTAGAAACCAGTATTATCCTCTCAGTACAGAACGAAGGAACTGAAGTTTGAAGTTCAACAGGATTGAATAACTTGCCCAAGATCTAGAGTAAAGGCCAGAGGAAGGAGGTAATTGCATTAGAATCTATAATCTTCTGAAATTCTAATGTCTAAAACATCAAAATGGTCTTAGGGGACTCAGGGGCCACAGCGAGGCATTCACGTGCCTCACCACGGTTTTCTGTAATGGACTTGTACTTGCCCGGGTGTTTGGGGCCACTGGTTCCCCATCTGCGGTGACAGCTGGTGTTCCTGTCTTCTTCCCTGGAGTGGAACGAAGTAAAACAAAATACTCAGGACTCTTTCCCTCCAGTCATCCAAAATCGACCCTCTATGTCACTATGTTACGATTAACCATCAGGGTAGCCTGAATTTTAGCGACGCACTAGCTGTGTGACCCTGGGCAAAAGTGACACAACTGACACTCGGGGCCGTTATCTGCAACACGAGGGTGACAATAGCACGCACCTCCTACAGTTTGTCATGAGGCTCCAACTGCGTGCGATTAGGCACGTGTCCGGCACACAGCCCGCGTTCCTACCGCGCTCCTAGTTCCTGGACCCTCCTGCTGGAGGCAACGCAGGGCCTGTGCCGACCCTGGCTGCGGAACCCGTCCACCCTCTCCAGCCCCAACTGCGTCGCCCAGGAAACCACAAGGAAACGGGGCTTCCTCCCATTCGCCCCTCACGTCGGAAAGCTCGCTTCACCGGGCCAGGAGGAAGATTAATAATATCCTTCACCCCCACAAGGATGAGCAATAAGCTGGTTTAGGAAACGCCAGGGATTTGGAGAACGGCACGTCCCGGGGCCCGCGCTTTCCTCGGAGACGTTCCGCAAGCTGGAGCGGGATCCTCCCCGGAGGAAGCTCCCCGCCGGCCACGCACCGCGCTCTGCCGATCACGGCCTCCGCGTCCTCAGCACTCCAGGGAGCATGCGCGGACTCGGGCGCTTGGTTGGGACAACATACCGGACTGCATCTCCCGGCAGGCCCCGCGCCTGCCCAGATGTTGACCGGGCGCGGCGCGCGCTCCCGGCTTCTCGGAGGCCGACCCCGTCAACCCGGGTGGGGGCTGCTTGTTAACAGTCAGATTCAGGGCCCCACTCGACAATCTGAGGCACTGATCTCCCGTGGGCTCGCGGTTTGTGATGCACTGTAGTGAGCTTTCCTGCAGATTCTGATTCAGATCGTCCTTGAGCTTCTCACTTTCTGCTCTTGAAGACCCGAGTTCAGACCTCCCCAGGCGCCCCCAGGCGCCCCCCGGCGTCTTGGGGTTCCCCGGGCTCGCCGGGCTAGCCGGACGGCCCCGCCTCTCGTATTCTGATTGGCTCCTCGCTCGTCCCGCCTCCGCAGGCAGCTCTTCTCTTCTGGTTGGTCGGCAACGAGTCCGTAGCGAAACCTGATCCAATGGGCGCTAGAGCTCAGAAAACGTAGCCCGGAAGTTGGTCCTGCCGTTGGCTTGTGAACGCTAAACTCGCGCGCTGGGAGTTCCGGCGTGGGAAGCCGAGGGCTGGGTTTTACGTGGGTTCGCGACGCGGGCAGGAGAGCGGCCCTTGGGGAGGCCCTGGTGGGGTGGGTCGAGAGTTTGGCGCCACGGCGTCCGGAACCGATTGGGGCCGAGGCGCCAGAGCCGGCTGCGCCGGGGCTGGAGGTGGGCCTATCGCCCGGGACTTGGAGCCCCGGGTCCGCCGGCTCCTGCCGACGTCGCCCACCCCCTCACGGGGCCCGGGGCGCCTCCCCTGGCGGGCGCAGCTGGTTTGGGGTCCAAGGCACCCTGGGAGCCTGATGATGGCGTCGGCCCCGGGCGCCCAGGAGCGGGAAGGGCTCCTGATAGTTAAACTGGAGGAGGATTGCGCCTGGAGCCAGGAGCTGCCCCCACCCGACGCGGGGCCCAGCCCTGAGGCCTCCCATCTGCGTTTCCGACGGTTCCGCTTCCAAGAGGCAGCTGGTCCCCGGGAAGCTCTCAGCCGGCTGCAGGAGCTTTGCCATGGGTGGCTGCGGCCTGAGATGCGCACCAAGGAGCAGATCCTGGAGTTGCTGGTGCTGGAGCAGTTCCTGACCATCCTGCCCCAGGACATCCAGAGCAGGGTGCAGGAGCTGCATCCGGAGAGCGGCGAGGAAGCTGTGACTCTTGTGGAGGATATGCAGAGAGAGCTTGGGAAATTGAGGCAACAGGTGAGAGAGAAAGAGCGTGTTTACCAGCGCTTTGGTTCTTAGGACTAGGACATCGCACTGACCTTGTTTCCCTTTTCAAATTTACTTGATTGCCCTGAGTACACCTTACATGGGCAAGAGGAGTTTTTGAAATTGAATCTGGAAACATTCATCCTCCAGATTGTCCTCAGATGGGCACCATGAGTAGCGAAGATTGCCCTGCTTCCATACGGTGGCAGCGCCACTGCAGTAGTTAGTGTGAGCTGTGGAGTTAGATCTCCAGGGTTGAAAACTAACTGGTGTGTACTAGCTTTGTGACTTTGGGCAAGTTATTTGATCTCTTTGGGTTACAGTTTTCCAATTGGTACAATGAGAGTGGGTGATAAAATATCCTTCAGGGGTTGTTTTGAGGATTAAAAGAGAAGATTTGTTCATGCTGTGGGCTTATAATTAGTGCTTAATAACTGTTAGCTAGTGTTATTTTAGGGTCAGCAGTCTGGTTTCTGCAGTTCTGGGTCTCAGTTAATCGTCAACTTAGAAAAACAGTTTGGCACAGAGTCTCTGAGGTCACTTGCCTCCAGGGCCCTCAAGTTGCCTACTCTGTAGTGAGGAATGAAAACTTCTAGAAAAGGTGGGGGGAGAGGAAGAGGGAGTGAGGTATATCAGAAAAGCTTGTGGAGAAGGTGTGCACTGTGAACAGACACCGCCTCACCCCTCATTTTCCTTGATCAAAAAAGCCTCTAGTTTGATCAGCCTTCTCTCTCTGCGGGTCCTCGATGTGGACTCCTGTGTAATTTCCCTTTGTATTGGGCCCTGTTGTGACAACGAGTGATGTGGGTTGGTTCTCAGGTCACAAACCATGGGCGGGGAACTGAAGTGCTTTTGGAGGAGCCTTTGCCTCTGGAAACAGCACAAGAGTCACCGAGCTTCAAGCTGGAGCCAGTGGAGACTGAGCGAAGCCCTTGCCCCAGGCTGCAGGAGCTGCTAGGCCCCAGCCCCAAAAGGGACCCCCAAGCTGTAAAGGAGAGGGGTGAGGAACAGTTACCTGGGCAGGCGGGAGGGAGGAGGGGCTTCGGGATTGCCTCTGGCACCAGCAGGATGAAGCACAGCTGCCCTGGAGAGGGAATTGCTGAAGTCCATTCTCAGTCATGGAGTGACAGACCTAGAAGTGGTGGTTGGGGCTTTTCTGGGGTGCGGGAGGGATGGGGATCTCTTAGTAGAGCCCCTTTTTTTGTTATGTATAACAGAGACATCTGGTTCAGCGGGAGCCCCAGCTGATTGAGTGCCAGCCGGCAGGAAAGAAGACTGCTGGGACGTGTTTACTCTGACCCTGTCATTTTGGATATCACTTTATTAAGCTTTTTTTTTTTTTAAGTGACTAATTCTAAGAGCAGAGACTGGGTGCGGGGGAATGGATACTGTGTTGTAACAGCTTGGGGTGCCAAGCATTAGGAATGCCATTCTCATTGTGATTTCTGTCACCTTCAGCATCATCTGCTCCCTGGCTTTCTCTCTTTCCTCCCGAAGGGCACCTGGAAGAGAAGGAGATGACTGGGCCCCAGGTGACGTGGAAGTCCCCACTGTCTCCCCCCAGGACCCTTCCTCCCTGGCGTTTCTCCTGTGGGGGTGGGGGCCTTCCTGCCACTTGCAGAGGATCCTCCCCCCTCACCACATGCGTCTCCCCTGCCCTCTTTGTGTCCTTCACACATCGCTTGTAGGCCTGGCACCCTTCTTCCCCATGAAATGTGTCCTCGGCACCCTCAGTATCCTTTAATCCTTAACCCTGCTTGAATTGTTCTTGGTGCAGCAGGGGCTAAAGGAGACCTTGTGCTGTTTCAGTTGCCTGGCAGCTTAGAGGACATGGCTGTGCACACCTCCCAGGAGGCGTGGGGACATCAGGATCCTAGTAAGAGGGCCCTCTCCAGGGACACGGTGCAGGAGAGTTATGAGAATGTGGACTTACTGGGTAAGGACTTTTTTTCCAGGGATGAAGACTGAGCATTTCTGACCAGGGGTCTGTCCCTTAGACACTCACCTCCCTGACATAAGCTCTGAGTTTTGCCAAAAGCCACCACAGGAGACATCCCTTTATCTAAACACCTGCGGGGTGGCATAGTCAGCACACTTAGGTGCAACCCAGGACTCGCGCCCCAGCTGCCAGAGCTAAGGCAGGGAGTCCGGAAGGTAATAGACTTCCGAGGGCAGAAGCCAGAATCCAGTAACATCCACCTCCACCCCCTACCCCCCACCCCCAGTGTCCCAGGATGCTGTGGGTACTCTGAGTTTTTGATTCCTTGCAATTTCAAGATGCTTGTTCTTCTGAGCTCTCCTATACTTTGTATGCCCCGTTAGTACTTCTAGACCCTTCCCCAAAGACAAAAACTTCAGGGCACTAGTACCAACATTCCAGCTTATCAGCTATCACAGCTCTTAAAAATCCAGGAAGGAGAGTCTCTGTGACCAGAGAGGACGATCGTCTGACATCACTTATAATTTTGACAATTTGGAAACAATGTATATGTCCAAAGAAGAGTTGAATAGAGAAGCATAAATTAAGATGAATCTGTATGTGGAACTATTACGCAGAGATTAAAAATGATGCCTGTGAAATAATGACAAAAAACAGATAGTTGGATTTAGGTGGAAGATACTTAGGTAATCATTGTATACATTTCACTTTTCTGTATATGTGAAAATTCTCATAATAAAAAGTTGGGAAGTCTTAAAAGCAACATAAAAGAAGACTGTAAGTAAACAACAGGCACAACTACATTTACATACACTCTTGTAGAAAGAATCACACTGTACTTTGTTTCCAGACGTCAGGTCTGCATAAAGAGAATCACAGCCACAAACTCATTGCAAAAGGGGGCAGAACTGCTGGATATTTGTTTTCTTTCATCAGGACTGTCTCCAGGATCTCCATATCAGTTTTCAGCTGCTGTGGCGCCCAAAGAGGTGCATAGGTCTTTCAGGGGGTGCTAAACATGGAGAGAAGTTCAGCTCACAATTTCTTGGAATTAGACATTAAGGTCATATTTGCTGGAAGTGGCATGAGGTTTTGGTTTTCTTTTTAGCAAAACACAACAAAGGCCCTTCTCTCAGAGCTTCAGGTCCTTTTCTGTCCATGTTATTTTTTTTCTCTTTCTGGAGTTGCCCAAACTTATTTCTACTTTAAATATGCATAAGAGGCACACCTTTTTTATGATAGTAAACTGAGGCTTTAAGCAATTGACTATCTGACCATGTTCTTTTTATTGTTTTAATTAAAAAAGTATCATTTTAATTTCAAGAAAACCCAAACTGCCAAAGTGTTTAAAAAAAGTCATAATATCCCTCCCCTAATTTCTTTCTCTAGAGATAACCACGGGGAATAGTTTAGTGTGTATTCCAAGTAATTGCTGTCAGACTTATCGTACATTCTGTATCTTATCAGTTGAGGGCAGGACACAAGACGATCTTTGTTTCTCCTGCCTGGTAGAGGAAAATGCTGATATAGAAATCTATTTCTTTCGTGTGAACCAGAGTCTCAGGTTCCCAGACAGGAGGCCCTAAGCACCCAGGTGGAACAAGGAGGAAAGCCATGGGATCCCAGTGTCCAGAGTTACAAGGAGGGCTCAAACCTCAGAAGCCCAGCTCCAGGTAAGAAATGAAGATGAGCAGGTTGTCTAGCAAGGCCCACAACTATTGATAGTGAAGAATTTGAGGGTTTGGGTGTAGAGCCCCTCCGATGGGGCAGCCCCCCACTGCTGCCAGGGTGATACATTGCTTCCTGTGACCCTACTGTCCACTCTCCATCCCAGGGCTGGGACTAGGGTGAGGCCAGCAGGGCCGCCAGTGTGCAAAATTTAAATAAGCTCTCACTCTTCAGCTCACTGCCTCACCTCATTTCCAGCCCTGCTTCATGCCACCCATTCCTGTAGGGCAGAAGCCAGAGGCTCCTTTGGAGAGGTGGATGGAAGTCCCTGGAAGGGAATTCCAAGACTGGCCTGAGCTCTGATTCATAGAGTGATGGCCCCAGTCCTCATCTGAATGCCTCTCCGGAGTGTTTTACCTGTAGGGGAAAATGGGAAACCAAGGCAGAAACAGCTTCTCTGGACTTCTGAGGTACAGGTAGTGGCAGATGTGTGGGATTTCCTTTTCTCCAATGAAAAAGAAATGTAAGGGTTTGCTTTCTCTCTGTCTCTCTCCCAGGGGAAGAGAAATTTGAGGACCAGGAGGAAATTGCTCCCTCTGTTTCCCTTGAGAACACCCACCCTCAAGAGCTGCTCCCCGGGGAGGTACCCTGGAGTCCTGAGCAGGGAAGACCTTGTGACAGGTCCGAAGGGCCTTGGGACCCTCCCTCAGTAGATCAAAGGGACCACTCTTCAGTGGAGGCCACAGGTTGCAGAGCACTGGGGAGACCAAAGGAACTGCAGCCAAAGAAACTCCATTTATGTCCCTTGTGTGGCAAAAATTTCTCTAACAACTCGAACCTAATCAGACACCAGAGAATACATGCAGCAGAAAGACTGTGCATGGGCTTGGACTGTGGTGACCTCTTAGGTGGGAACCCACATTTTCTTTCACTACACAGAGCACACCTGGGAGAGGAAGCCCATAAATGCCTTGAATGTGGAAAAAGCTTCAGTCAAAATACCCACCTGACTCGCCATCAGCGCACGCACACTGGTGAGAAGCCCTATCAGTGTAATGTATGTGGAAAAAGCTTCTCCTGCAACTCCAACCTCCACAGGCACCAGAGAACACACACAGGTGAAAAGCCCTACAAGTGCCCTGAGTGTGGGGAGATCTTTGCTCACAGTTCCAACCTCCTCAGGCATCAGAGAATTCACACAGGAGAGAGACCCTATAAGTGTCCTGAGTGTGGAAAAAGTTTCTCTCGTAGTTCACACCTTGTCATTCATGAAAGAACTCATGAGCGAGAGAGACTTTACCCCTTCTCTGAGTGTGGGGAAGCGATGAGTGATGGCACCCCCATTCTTACAAATCACGGAGCCCACAAGGCAGAGAAGAAACTCTTTGAATGTTTGACTTGTGGGAAAAGCTTTCGCCAAGGGATGCACCTCACCAGACATCAGAGAACGCATACGGGAGAGAAACCATATAAATGTGCCCTCTGTGGAGAAAACTTCTCTCACAGATCTAATTTGATCAGGCACCAGAGAATTCACACAGGAGAAAAACCCTATACCTGCCATGAGTGTGGAGACAGTTTCTCTCACAGCTCTAATCGGATTCGTCACCTCAGAACCCACACAGGTGAGAGACCGTATAAATGTTCTGAATGTGGAGAAAGCTTCTCTCGGAGTTCACGCCTTATAAGCCATCAGAGAACTCACACTGGATAGAAATAATGAGATTTCTCTTGGACCAGGGAAGGTGGCTTATTCAGAAGGTCCTGTTTTTACGAGCTCGTCTTCCTTGTCCACCTGACCAAGTGACCCATATGTTTTTAAGGTAATTACTGTGAAGAAGAAAAGGGAGTCACTGTGAAGGAGGTGCAGAGGCAGCAGAGGATTACCGTAAAGCTAGAAAGGAGTTCTGTTGGAACTGGTGAGTACTGCAACTCTTGGAGGTGACCTGTTCAAGATGGAATTTCCTAAGGCCATCTGTTCATTTACATTGTGACTGGGTGCCTTACTGTGCCTGGTGTCTAGCTCAGCAACTCTGGAAATCCAAGTGATAATTCCTCTTTCCTCACTTTGGACATTCCGCGCAACCGCTTAGGCTCCTGAGGCCCTTGAGACCAAAAAAGAAGACCCAAGTATCCTGAAAAATTAGCCAGAAGTCAACAGAAGCCTGCTTGTCAGTTGCAGCTGTCCTGAAGGCCCTGGCTGGAGAGTCACGGGCAGTCCAGGGCCAGCTACCACAGCGCTCCTCAGTGGCCTGACAGGAGTGCCACTGACAGGCCATGAATGTAAATGTCACCTCAGACAAAAGGAACCAGAGACCTATGGGAAACAGTAGGATGGAATTTTCATGTCAGCCTAAGAATTGGCAGAGGAAGCAGGAGTCTGAATTAGTCTACCCTTTGGAGGGATCTAGACTTTTCACCCACCTGTCAGAAATAGATGGAGCTCTGGAGTCTTGTTCCTGGGTAAAGGATTCTATGAAAGATGGATTCCCTGGAAAGCTTTGAAAACTTGGGTCTGAGGGAAATTAGGGATTATGCCCATCCCTGTTGAAAGTATGTTTGGATGGTAATAAATATCTTAAGGAAATATGAAAGTGTGAATCTTCATTGCGGCCCTTTGTCTCGCCCTTTCGTGCTGCTCTGTCCCTGCTCTGCCTTAGAGGACCTGCTTTCTCCCTGTGGCCTTACTGGGATGGTCAGAAGGTTCTGACAAAGGTGGCAGCAGACAGGCTGGGGCACTCTGGGCCTGGCAAATTCCCAAGCTGGGACTGCTACAGGGGGGGAAAGGTTCAAGGCCAGTGGCTGCTTAGGGTGAAGTCATCAAAGGGCCTCCAAAATATTCTTTCTTTCTGTGGCTTACAACAGTGAAAATACTCATACTCTTTGTTAATAATTTTTACTTTCTTCTGAAGTAGCTGAAGGAAGACCTGACTCTTCAAAGACAGGACATTTTGCTCTGCCAAGGAAGGTAATATGGTCATGATACAACTGAGTTACTGATCATTAATGCTGGGAAGATGTAGGGGAGGGCAGACCAGAAACTTGTATCCTGAGAATGTTTTATTAAAGGAAAGCATTTTAGAATGGGGATTGGGATTAGGAATTCTAGGACTGTGCATCCAAGGGAAACAGCTCTGTAGAATACCAAGCAGTATTCTAGGAGTAGGAGATTCTGGTGCCAGGAGAATCTCAGGATATGGTCCTGGAGGAAGAGGAAGGCATCTACCTGGCCCTTTGGGAGAAAAAGATGAAACACTTGACTGGCACCGGGCTTTCACATGTGACAGTGCCTCCCCCTTGCCCTGCCGGTCTTGTCTCAGCCCTGCCCCTGAACACTCTGGTTGTAATGGTAACGAAGTGGACTATAAATCCCATAGGGGTGGAAAACCCCTTGCCCCCCATCACCACCACTGTAATATGCCCCGTGCAGATCTTACATGATCAGACTGACTGTGCTCCTGTTGCTGCATTGCCACTTGGAGCGGGAGCACCGAGAGCCCCAGGTGTTTGTCCTAGTGATTCCAATAGGAGCTTTCACCCAGTCCCCAGTCTAGTTCCCCTTCTCGCAAATTCCACATGCAGAGCTGTTCTCAGCCTTGCTTTAATGGGAAGATGTTAACGCAAAATAATACATGTAACACACTTAGCACTGTGCGTGGCATGTAGAAAACATTTGTACATTTGTGCTGACTGTGAGCCTATAACTGGCAAAAGATTTCCTTCTAAACACCTAGCCCTGAGGTCAGTGTAAGATGACACTGGCAGGAATTTCAGGGAGAAGCTGCTTTTGAAAGGCAGGATTGATGACTTCCCCTTCCTCTGGAGTCTTAATTCAAAGAGCCCTTTGCTGAAGGGTTCCATTAGGTTCCTGCAGTGAATGGCTAAGTTTATACTTTTTACATTATTTTAAGCTCTAGTCGATTTGTAAAAGAAACCACAACAAATTTCAACTGGCTTAAGAATAGCAAGATGAGTTAAAGCAAATGTGTGTTTGGAAGCGTTTTCTTTCAGCCATCAATCTAGCTTGCAAGCACTTGATTAAAAATTGCCTTCTTTAAAGGGAGACTGACATTTCCTTCTGACCATAAAATTTTTACTAAGGGGGGCTTACATGCTTTTCTCCCAGGAGAGGAAAGGTTTAGGGGTAGCCTCTTGCCTGACACTGGTACACAGTGAGGAGACTGGGGATGGTCTGGGTAAATTTATAGCAATGACAGAAGATGGTTAATGAAAAATTGCTGAGACAACAAAAAAGTTATAAAATTTCTTTCAGTTAACATTAACATCCTCAGTTCATCACTGAAACACCTTGAATAAGCCAGAAGCTTCAGTCACAAATCAACACTTGTGACTCACAAGGATCCAAACCTACCCCAGGGAAATTGGGAGATAATTGTCCCCCAGACTTGAGGGGTGGGGGTTGAAAAACTATCTTCCCCAAGTCCCCCAGGGTATGTATTGGGGCCTCTCCACCCGCCTCCACCAGCGGTCAGGAAGACGTTCCCGAGCACCGTGGGGCCCCCCTGCCGACGGAAAGGTTGAAGAAGCTGCTTCTGGGGGTCCCTGATCTCGCAGGCCTCGGGGAGCCCCAACTCGGGCTCAGCATCCTGCGCTGGGAACGGCACAGACCCGGGTCCCCCGGGCTTGGCGGAGCCCTGGTGCCCGGGGGTGACCCCAGCCCACAGCCTTCAGGCCTCAGGCTGGGACAAGGTAAACGCGCCTGCGGCTTCCACAGCTTGGTCTTGGCTGCTCAGGCCCAGTTCAGACACCTCCTAACCAGGCGAGTCACCACAGCCGCCCCAAACAGCCGCTGGTCCTCGGCGCCCGGCGGCTTCCACCCGGGACTGGCCGCGCAGGGACTCGGAGGACAAGCGCCGGCGGCCGCGTCCAGGGACTGCTCACCCGCCGCCGGGCCCCGGGGCTGCCGCCGGCCCCTCCTCGGCTTCGCCCGCGGCCGCCTGGTCTCCTCGGAGCGGCCCAAAGGGCTCGGCCCAAAGCCGCGTTCCTCATCGCCCGCGGGCGCCCCCAGCGCCGGGTCTGGCCCCCGGCCGCCGGTGTGCAGGGGAGGGGAAGGGGGTTCCACTCCCTGCTCTCGCCGCCCCGAGCCGCGCGCCAGTGGAGGCCGAGTGGCCCCGCGGGAGGAAGCAGGGCGCGCTCGAAAAGCTGGGGGTGGGCGCAGGCACAGGAGTCCTAGGGGCCGGGGGTGTGGGCCTGCGGGCCGCCTGCAGGGGTTGGGTCTTTGCCTAGATGCAATCCGACACCCACGAAGGGTTTTAAGCAGCGGTGTAACCTACTCTAGTTTGGGTTCAGTACACTCGCCCGGCTACAGGATGGGAGAGGATGGAAAGGAGGGCAGGGGGACTCAAGAGGCCAGGGCGGTCGTCGAGGAAGGGGGTGACGGTGGCCTGGACCAGGCCAGAGGCAGTGCAGAGTTGACAGACGTTCAAGAGGTAGGACTCTGGGTGGACAGCGTGCCCAGATCTAAGATCTTAGAATGACCCCCAAGGTCACGGGAAGTCTGGCCCTGGTGTCTTTCCTGCTTTTCTGTGCCAGCAGCCCCTACAGCCACCACCCAGGGCTCCTGCGGCGCTCCCGGGAGATAAACGTGCTCCCCTCTGCGTGGCCGCCCTTCCCGCTAAGCCACACTGACCCTCTCCGCACTCACCCCAGCTGCCTGCCCACAGCACACTTAGGCAGGTTGTTCCTGTTCTTTCCGTCAGATCTGAATCGCTGACACAGAGCTCAGTGCCAGTACATGGAAGGGCAACGTGATGTTTCCAGAATCAATGAGTAATTTGAAAATAAAAATTACAGCCATTCATTCTGGGAATTCAAAACCATTAAACAAGAAAAAAGAAAGATGTTTGATTCAAAGGCCCAAATTAAAATTAAAAGTGTCCTCATCTTACATTCCCTCCCTTCTCCATGATCCATTCCATCCCAGGCTTGGAAGGCGTCTCAAGGAGGCAAAGCACTACCCTTGCTGTCATTCTGGATAAATCTTCCTCTAGAAAAAAACAGTAAGCCAAGTTGCTTGATGTTAAAGGTCTTGTAGCTCCCACAAGGCTGCACACTGAATAGAAGCAGCATAAAGTGCGTCTAACTTGTAAAAGGGCTGCCTAGTAGCAATTTAGTTTTCTCTATAGGTTCTGTGCAATAAAGATATTAAAAAACTAATAACTACTTGATTTATAATGTAAAAATATCAGCAGTAAGTAACTTAAAAAAGATCCCAGTCACAACAATAAAACTAGGAATAACCTTAATAAAAAATATGAGGTCCCTGACTCCCAGGGGTGTAAATCTCCCTGGCAACTCAGGATATGACTCCCAGGGATGAATCTGGACCTGACATCATGTGATTGAGAACATCTTGACCAAAAGGGGGAAGCGAAATGAAATGAAACAAAGCTTCAGTGGCTGAGAGATTTCAAGTGGCATCGAGCGGTCACTGGTGGACATTCTTATGCACTAGATAGATAACACCTTTTAGGTTTAATGTATTGGAATAGCTAGAAGTAAATACCTGAAACTACCAAACTCCAACCCAGTAGTAGCCTTGACTCTTGAAGACGATTGTATAACAATGTAGCTTATGAGGGGTGACAGTGTGATTGTGAAAACCTTGTGGCTCGCACTCCCTTTATCCAGTGTATGGATGGATGAGTAGAAAAATGGGGACAAAAACTAAGTGAAAACTAGGGTGGGATGGGGGAAATGACTTGGGTGTTCTTTTTTATTTTTATTTTCTATTCTTATTCTGATTCTGGTATAAGCAAAATGTTCAAAAATAGATGGGGGTGATGAATGCACAACTATATGATGGTACTGTGAACAGCTGATTGTACACCATGGATGACTGTATGGTATATGACTATATCTCAATAAAACTGAATTTAAAATAAAAAAATGAGGTCCCTATTGTGGAGGCACAGATGGGGTCCCCTGGCTTAACAAACTATAGAGCAGGGCCTCTCTAAACTCCGGATGTCTGAAGGCGGACACTGGGCTAGGATAAGGCCAAAACCTTTGCATGTCTGAAGGCGGACTGCAATTTAGATAAGGGAATAGTTTCTGAGCTCTTGCTGGGCTCCTTCCGAGCTCCTGTCTCCCGCCCCTGCTGTTTCCTGTCTAGCCCCCAAAGAAATTGTCCCTTGACATTAAAGATATGTAAATGCACCATATGGCTTTAGAAAAAATGTACCCTCCCTGAGATACCTAAGAACAGTCACGTTGGAAACTACCTTGTATGCTATAAAAACCTGTAGAAATGAGTATAATAAAACTTTCTTTTGCATGAACACTGAGGATGGAGTGTGCTCCCCTTCTTTCACACTCTATTAAAAGAAAACTACACAATTTACAACCTGAATGAAGAGACTAGCAATTCTTCCCAAATTAATTTTACTTAAATTATGAATAAATTCCCGAAGGAATCTGGTGTGTGTGGGGAGGAGGGCTTTAATAAATTTTATACTGAAATTGATTTGGAAGATCAATTTGGAAGAAATAATTTGAAATTCTCATATTATTTACACTGCAATATAGGAAGTAAACATTCAATAGTAGAATGGGTCATTTTATTCATCTGATGTAGTAGACCCCTGTGGAGTATTACATGGCCATTTTAATTTGAGGTTTGTGAAGATATTTTAATGACATGGGGAAATTATGAGAAATAGTGAAGCATAATGCCTAAAAGCCTGAGCTTTGGAGTTAAATAGAATTATTTAAATATCATCTTTGCCACTTATCAGCTATATAATCTTGTTCAAGTGACTTAACTTTTTTACACCTCAGTTTCCCTATCAAAAAAAAAGAGGGGTGTTTAATATGAGGACTAAATTAAGACATGTATACAATCCTGTTATGATACTCAGTAAATGCTAATTCAATTATTAGTACCAAAATGTAAAATGTTAAGACAAACCATAGGGTATAAAATTGTATCTACAATGTAATGTGCCTATTTTTTAAGTATGTGAAATATACTAAAATGTTGAGAGGCTATACGGGTAAACGGAATTTGGGCATCCCTGTCCAAAATAGGAAAAAATCTGAATTATTAAATACATGTATACATTTAAAGAAACATAATTTTATTGTTTTCAAACTGTATTTTGTAGCCAATATACAATGGGCATTGATACACAAAATGAGGGCATTGATAAAAAGAATGACAATTCACAGTAGGCTTACATTATATATTATCATATAACTGCAAAAATCTTTAAACATGAAATTTAATTATTAGAACCAGAAGTTGAAGGCATGTTGAAGGAATCCTTAATATTATGAGGTCTGGATTTCAAAAAGCTACCAAATTTAGAGTGGATTCTACTCTGGAACTGTTTCTTGATTACCTCCTGTTGCATCTCTTTCAGTGTGAAATGGAACCTTTGAAACTCAAGTGTGGCATCCACAAACTCAAGAAGGTAGTCCAAACTCTCTCTTACAGCAGGTAACTTCAATTCAGCAGTCTGCTGATATTCTTCATCAGCAACTCTTCCTTTTAGAACATCCTCTGTAATCCCTTTTGTTTTTTGGGGGGCAGCCCTTTTCTTCATCTCCATTTTACCACACTCTATCAACATCCAACTTGGTTTCCAACTCTCCACATTTCTCAAGAATTTCTCTATAATCCCCACCTTCTAAGCCTTGAATGTCATATTCAGCTTCCTTTTCGTCAAGAAGATCTTCCCATGCCTTTGCTATGGTTATTTGTTTTACTTCATCCCAACTCTTTGCCCAGTTAAAAACTGCAATTTGCATGTTGTAGGTTTTAATCTTGGAAACTTCTTTTTCTCCTTTGTCTTGCTCATTATCACTTTCTTCAAAAATCACAAGACTCTCTTCAAGCTGCTTCCACCTATAAAGTCGTTTACAGCTCAGGATCACACCTTGATTCATTGGATGAATCAAGAACGATGTGTTATGGGGAAAGAACAGGCATTTTATTTGACCATCTTCACTGGTTAGTGACTCAGCAGAAGAGTGAGCTGGGGAATTGTCCAGAAGTAACAATGCCCTGACTTCTTCTTCATGGAATCTTAGAACGTGAAGTTGAAAATGCCTGACCTCAGGAACAAAATTTTGAAAGAACCATTCTGAAAACAACTCCCTGGTGAACGAAACCTCTTTACTGGGTTTATATATCACAGGTAATGTCCTTGTGTCCTCTTTCACACTTTTGGGCAGCTTTGATTTTCCAATAATGATTGACTTCAACTTGAGTCCCATCTGCATTTGCACATAAAAGGGCAGACAGCTGCTCTTTGTTTATTTTCCTCCCTGGCATGCAGATATCTTTTCTGCTTGCCTGAGTGTTTCCTGGCATTGATTTCCAAAAGAGGTCAGTTTCGTCCCCACTGTATAGGTGGGCCAGATGCAGTTTCTCCTCTTTAATTATCACAGACAGTTTTTGTCATAATGGCTCTACACTTTCTGAAGCTGAATTCAGGATTTGTTCCCCACATACTTTTTGGTTGCCAATTGCACGCCTATTTCAAAACCTAAAGAGCCAACCAGTGCTAGCTTTGAAGTCTGTTCATCCAAAACAATGGGCAAATCTCTCAGCAGCAGCCTGACGCTCCACACCTCTAATAGGAACACCAGCTGAGCATTTCTGTTGGTACCACACGTAGACTGCATCATCCACATCGCCATATTTGGCTCCCGTTGTCCTCTTTCTCTTCCCAGCCCCTACCAATGGCATATCCTCCTTCAATACAAAGTCCAAAATCAATTTCTTATTCTTTTTAATGTCATAAAGTGTTGATTTACTGATTCCAAATTCATCCATTACACTTTTAAGAGATTGCCCAGCTTCAATTCTACTTAGAACTTTCATTTTTTCCTCCAAATTCAATGTTGTCTATTTCCCTCTCTTATTCATACTGAATTTGATTTCAAGCAACCAGTAGGAGAAAATAAAGGGAAAAGCTGTAGTCTGAAAAAACACAAAAACAAAACTAGCACAAAGCTAGAGAAGGCACAGGCATTCGTATTGGAGAATAACAGGCCAAAAGGGATAAAGGCTCATGACTGAAGTGCTGGTCTAGAAGTGGAGGTCTTATAAAATCAGAAAGCTGCCATTGCCAAAAGTCCTGTTAGGCTGCTGTGCCTGTAAGATATGGGTAGTCAGCTGGAACTGTCCGTGCTCCTCTTCCTTTCCCTCAACAGATACAGCAGAACTAGTCAGGAAGAACAAGAATGCCTGCATACTCTCCCGAACTCAATGCAGTAAAAGGGACAAAAAGAAGAGGGGGGGCATTGAGTGAAATGTGCCCACAAGAAGACCCAAGTGGGATAAGTCTCAATAAAAAGTGCTTAAGAAGAAAGTGTTAAAGACTCAAAAGTCAAGGACAGGGTAATCTTATATAGCACAGATGCAGTGTGGCTTCTCCCCTTCCAAAATGACCTGATTTTACCTCACTGCCAGAAAGGAAATCGATGCTTGTCTTGGTCTGTAAGTAGTGTTCACTGTGATATAGCCCTTTTATTTGGAAGAAGACTCCCTGACATTGGTATATCTGGAGAGCTGGAATTTGGGAACAGTGGTATAGATTCTTGAAGTGAAGAGAAGTTAGGTTCTGTTGTCCATACAAATGGAATCCAACTTTGATTGCATTTGATATAGCATTCTCAAAGTCTGAGGTTGAACTTAAGTGTCTCTTATTTTACCAAGGTAATCTGCAAGTATGCAAGTAATCTCTTTTTGTCCATGGCACTTTGCACTCTCATATCTTCTTCCTTGTGTACCTCTGCTGTATTCTCAAGTGTTATTTTTCATTGAAACTGTTCCATATTTGGGATATGTCAAGTTTCAGAATCATGGCAATTCTTAGACATGAGTCCAAAAAAGTTTTACAAGAATTTTCCCATAGTTAAAACATTAAAAAGATGTCTTTCACTGGTTCTCTAAATTTACAGGAGGGTGTTAAGCAACATGCTTTTTGTATTTAAGACTTTGATTTCTCTTCAATGTAGATTTTGCTTAATTTGAATCAAGACCCAACTTCTCCACTGCCTGAAGAAATTTAAGTTTTCTTTACTGGTGTTTCTGATCAAGTATTTCCTATAAATCCTTCTGTTAGGAAAGTTTTCCACAGCTCTGTGCCCTCAAATATTCCTTTGAGATCCTCCTGGTACTGCCCAATGCCATTCCAGGTCCTTAGAAATGTCCTACCCTAGATTGGTTTCATCATTCTCACTCCAGTTACACAACCACATGGGAAAAAAAAAACTGCACTTTTATCCATTCCAGGGGCTATGAAGAAAGAAAAGGATGTCAGAGAAATGAGGAAAAATGATTGGTTATCAGTTATTTTTCTTCATTAGATCATAGCCTGACTAGCTTACATTCATTCCTCAACCACAGAGAATTCTCTCAGGTCTCTCATCTAGGAACCCAGAAGAGTCCAGACTGTTGATTTGCCTCAAAATGTTGCAAGAAATGCCACTTTTGGGTTATGGACCACTAGGGGGATCATAAAAGAGTATGACAGTAACTAGGATATGGAGCCAATGATAGCCTAGGACCAAGGAACTTTCTAAAAGTGGCAGCAATAACTAACACTAAGTAGTAACTCCATAAAGGGGACAAAAATGGAGTATTTTTTTTTTAGCCAATAGGAGTATCATTAACTCCAACCAGTCACCCACCAAAAAACATCAGTCCACTATGGAAGATGTGTAGATGTTTCAGAATAAATTCAGTGTATTTGCCTTTTTTTTTTCCAAGCTGTATATTCATTATTTCCAAAATAGAGCCCAAGCAGGGGAAGGTCAAATCAAAAGGAAAGATTCAGGGGATATTTGCGGACTCCACACCAAAGGTAGGCAACTATGGCATGAAACCTCAAACAATGAGTATCAGTAGCCCTCATCCCTCTTCACTATTTGCACCTCTCTTCCTCTTCCTTCCATGGGGTCCCTCTTTCTGCTTTCTTCTCTCATCACCCCTAGACCATCTCTCCACCTATGAATCATAAGGGCACTGCTGGCAGAACTTCCTTTATTTAATTTTTTAAGTTCCAATTATATACTCAGCATTGGGCCAGGTGATGAGGACCTAAATGCACTTCCCACTGGTTTTGAGAGACTGGAAACAATAATTACTTTGGAAGAAACTGAGTCCCAAATTTGAAGAAATGAAGTCTGACTGAGATTCTGGGGAAATGAACCCGCTCTGACCCATATTCAAGTGACCTGGGCAGAGGCTTACTATTATTGCCTCTTTTTAATTCTCCTTCCCTCAGTCACAAAGATCAAAATCTATGCCCTTCTATCCAAAAGCAAAAACAGTAGAATGGCCTTGTACAGGCTTCCCGTCTTTATTCTTGCCTCAGACTTAGCTCCAGATGACCTTCCCCACAAAGGCGCTCTCTCAGAAAACCTCAAATGCTGGTCCAGGATCTTTATTAAATGCAATCTCCTTAGTCCCATTCCAAGCACTCCACAATAAGGTGCACCTGAACTTATTTTATAACTTTT